>JBBPBS010001017.1:14227919-14245223 GCA_037974835.1 Cicer judaicum
ATATATATATATATATATAGATATATTTAATTTCAACACTCATAAAATAAATAATAAATTACTTTTTTCGTAATTGTGTTAACGTAAATGTTTGGTCTATTTAGTATAATATATGTGATTTGAGATTATGTAGTTTTTTGAGGATTTTTTACATACATATCCTCTTTTTTTACATGCATATCCTTTTTTTTAAAAAAAAACATTAACTAATATATCCCACATCAAAATTTATATATTTCAAAATAATAAAAAATATTTTAAAAAATAAAATTATAGTAATAAAATCAAATAAAATATATCTAATATAAAAAATACATCAAAGTTAATGCTAGTAGATGTGTCAAAATAAATAATGTATTATATTATTTTAACAACTTCTACTTATTTTTTAGATAAATTTATATTATTTTAACATCTCCTTCCTATTTTATGGATAAAATAACAACTTATTTTTTTTCCAGATCTAATCAATAAAAAATAATATTACGATGATGACAATGATAAAAAAAAAAAAGATCAACCAGAACAATCTCAACTTGTTTAAATAGCTGGACGAGTTCGACGAATATGGAGAATTGAATAACATTTAAGTGTATATTATTAATTTAAATATTTTTTTTCAATTTAATGTATTTTATTAACATAATTTATTTTTTTATTATTAAGATTTTTATTATTTTTATTTATTAGACTCAGATAAAAAAATTGAAAAGAGTTGTTAAAAAATTAAAATTTAGTTGCTATTTTATCTACAAAAAAGAGTTGTTAAAATAATATAGATTTACTTACAAAATAAGAGAAAGTTGTAAAAATAATATAACACATTATTTATTTTAGCACATCTACTTAATCGCATAATTTTGATGTATTTTTTTCTATTAAATATAATTTGTTTGATTTTATTAATATAATTTTATTTTAATTTTTTTATTTACTAAATTAACCATTATTCATTTATTAAAATAAAAAAAATTAAAAGATAATAAATATTAACATCTCCTATATGCGACCTCATATATATCGCAAAGATGCAACATAAAAAAATAGAGTATTTTTTGTATATATACTTTAATGCAGGATAAATTGATTAGTTTTTTTGGAAGAAAGATGATATATATAAATCTGTTTTTTGATTCATATATATATATATATATATAAATCTGTTTTTCGATTCACATAATTTAACGAATGAGACAAATAACTAGATGATCCAACTTAGTTTCAAATTTGAGAATTTCTCGTCAACGAGAAAGTCTAATAAAAATTAAGATTAGATACTTACAACTAGATTACGTTAATTGAATGGTGATTATGAGGATTACATACGAGAACACTGCCTTTTTTTAGTAAATATATGAGCCTAGTAGTATTCCATCTTTGTTTCGATTCGACCAATCCAAATCCAATAATGGGAACAAGAAGAGTCAATGTTTGTGTTTGTCTTGTCTTATTAGCAGTTGCTTTAAAAGGTTTGATGAATGCAAATGCAATAGATGAATGGTCAGAGTTTGCAATTAGTGAAGCCACCATAGAGGACATACAAGAAGCCTTCACCCGAAACGACCTCACTTCAAGACAACTCGTTGACTTTTACTTACACCGAATCGAGGCCTTCAATCCCATACTTAGCGCTGTATTGGAAATCAATCCTGACGCGCGAGATCAAGCGGACAAGGCTGATTGCGAGAGACAACAATATCACGACCGTTCGTTTCTACACGGGATTCCTGTTTTGATCAAGGATAGCATCGCGACCTTTGATAAACTCAACAATACGGCGGGGTCGTATGCATTGCTTGGGTCAAAGGTTCCACGTGATGCGCACGTGGTTTCTAAGCTCAGAGATGCTGGTGCTATCATTCTTGGGAAAACTACTCTCTCAGAGTGGTATGGTGTTCGTTCTACTGCTATGCCAGATGCTTGGTGCGCTAGAGCTGGATTTTCTTTGGTTAGTACTAATCACTATCGCTCTCTTTATTATTGATGCAATCATCAAACATTTAAGCATTGTATTAGTAATAAAAAAAAATTGTGTGACTGATTAGTAAATATTTATATTAGTGTATAATAACTGATTAGTTATGTTATGCAGAATCCTTATGTGAAATCCAAAAGTCCATGCGGGTCTAGCTCTGGATCAGCGATTTCAGTGGCAACTAACATGGTTGCAGTTTCTCTGGGGACTGAAACAGATGGTTCAATTATCTGTCCAGCTGATCACAACTCAGTTGTGGGGATCAAGCCAACTGTTGGACTCACTGGCAGGGCTGGTGTCATACCAATTTCACCTCGTCAAGATACTATTGGGTAACTTCAACACCCTTTTCGTTTGCTTGCATTGATTATTATCGAGTATATATATATGATTGTTTTATACTTCAATTTTAAATGTGAGTATGTATTTTTTTGTACAGTCCAATATGCAGGACAGTCTCAGATGCAGTTCATGTGCTTGATGTAATTGTTGGGTTTGACCCTAGAGATTCTGAGGCTACAAAGTCAGCAGCTGAGTTTATACCTCCAGGTGGTTATATGCAATTCCTCAATAAACAAGGCCTCCAAGGAAAGAAAATAGGTGTTTTGAGGGATCCATTTTTGATTCCTTATGAGGGTTCCGATGTCATTTCCATCTTTGAGGATCATCTGAATATTTTGAGGTAAAAGAATATACTTTGATACACACCCCAATTGCACACTGATTCTCACTATCAAACACTATGACACTATATTTATACAATAAAATGAAAAAAAATATATCAAATTTTATAGTAACACTGAGATTGTGTCTTTTTTATTTGCAAATTCAAGAGAAAGAGGTGCAACAGTTGTGGATAATTTGGAAATCAAAAATTTAAGCATCATTCTCAACCCTTTCCAAAGTGGTGAAATGATAACCTTACTTGCTGAATTCAAGTTGTCCATCAACAAATATCTGCAGGAGCTCATATATTCTCCTGTGAGATCTCTAGCTGAGATTATAGAATTCAACATCAATAACCCTCATTTAGTAAGTAATGTATACTTCTAATTCTAAATGGCCACTAAGTAGCATATGAAAGTCTCAATGTAACAATAATGTCAATATTTCCATTTATGTTTTCAAATTGTATCTAAACTTTTTAGTATCACTATATAAGTTTGTATGGTTTATGACTTTTGTATGGTGTAGCAACTATGAGAACCACTAGATTAATAGTCCTCATAGTTGTGTCACCATACAACAGTTGTAGATGATCCAAGTTCAAGATACTTATATGACGACAAAGCTATTAATCATTTGGAAAGCATGTGATTAAAACTTTGAACAGAGCATTTTGCTGAGGTTGTCTAGGACTAGTAGTGAACTTCTTAAGTTTTTCATGTAACAGGAAAAGACTAATGAGTATGGGCAAGATTTATTTATTGCATCAGAAATGACCAATGGATTTGGAAAAAGGGAAATTGGGGCAATGAAGATGATGGAGCAATTGTCACAAAATGGATTTGAGAAGCTGATGAAGAAGAATCGATTTGATGCATTGTTGACCATAGGCATCGATGTTGCTCCAATGCTGGCAATTGGAGGTTATCCTGCAATAACTGTCCCAGCTGGGTATGATAGTGAAGGAATGCCATTTGGGATATGTTTTGGAGGGTTAAAGGGAACAGACCCAAAACTTATTGAAATTGCTTATGACTTTGAACAAGCCACCCAGGCAAGGAATCCACCCCATCACTTCTCATTCACATGAAGAAATTTAAGGACAGTACTTGACTTGACTCATGGATTTATGGTGATTGCACATTTGATCAATAAAAGCACTATACCATTATCAGATATTTAATTATTGGTGATGCATGTCTTGTTATCTTATTTTTCGACACTATATCATTGATCTTTATTTGATTTAACTCTCTGGTTCTCAGAGGCAAGGGACCTTAGTAATTCAAAGTTCCAAGTAGTAAGTAAAATTTGGTCATGAATCACAGTGACACATACAAACTCATTTGTGTAAAACAAAATGAATATAGAAGTTAGATGGAATACAAGGATGAAGATGATCAATCAACCGTTAGGGTACATTTGTGTCTCAGTCCAATTGTTTTTACAAAATAAAACACTAGGAAATAATATTATGTATACAGGAAGAAGTTCCATGTGTCTTTAACAATTTGGTTAGGTATTCTAATTTTTAATAGCATAGTTAGATACTAACTTCTGATAGTATATTAGAGGGTTTGGGCAAACACAGGGGACAAACATTCTCCTCAATCCATCACACCATCCACAAAACTAAAATTAATAGATTGGATTAAATTCATCTATTTAATCATACAGATGAAATCTAATCCATCCAACAATTTTTAAAAATCCAATAGATGATATTTATTTATTATTAAATAGATATCTTTGATTTTTTAAAGCAAAACCGTACTTTTATTTAATTTTTTTGGGTGCAAAACTGAGGTTTTTTTAGGCTTTTAAAAAACAGTTTTTGGTTTAATTTAAAAATAAGTAATTTGTTTTAATTTAAAATAAGTAATTATCCGACCACCATTGGAAAAACTGTTGGAACTCCGCTGCTAACTGTTGTAGGTTGCAAGAACTCCATTGTAGTGGCCATCGAAGTTCCTCCTCCGGCCTCTATTATCTATTTAATAATAAATAAATAATAATATTTAATTTAATACTTTATTTTAAAAACAGTATAAAAATAAAAAATAAAAAAACATTTTTTTTCTCTGTATACACAGTTATTGTAAAAAAAAATCTTTTTTTAAAAATAATAAATAAATTAATTTTCTAAATAAAAAGAAAGCACATTTTTAAAATAATATAAAAACATATTTTAAAATAATAAAAAAAAACAGTATCTTCTTTAGTAAAAGCACAGTATTTAAGATATAATAAGCATTACTATTATTTTTAAAATTAAATAAAAATATTATTTTTAGAAGTTAATAATTTTTAAAATAATTAAAAATGGGATTTTTTTTAAAATTAAATAAATATAAAAAATGAATTTTTCTATCAGAAGAAAATAAAGTTTAAAAAATAATAAATATATTACTTTTAGAATTTATGACAAATATTATAATTAATTTATTAAAATGCTTGAAAGAAAGTTATTAGCTGGATATACATCCATTGAAATTATGATAATAGATGGATTAGATGATTTTTATTTTAAATTGATGAATTGTATTGGATTTTTTTTCCATAACTTTGAGTAGATTATTAATGAAAGAATGAATTGTGTTTGATTTATCCATTATCATCTAAAGACAGATTCATCCAATCTATCTATTTTAGCACCCCTAAATCAAACTATGGCCACATGAAATGGAATGCAATAAAAAAATATTAATTTGTAGTTAAGGGTTGAAAAACCAAATGATTAAATAAAATTGTGAAAAGAGGTAGTGCTCAAAAACTGAAATGATGATAGATTAAAATGAAAAACGAGCAAGTGAAGTATGGATTTATAATTTTGTTGTGATGGACAAAATAAAATCAAGTTGATTTTATTATAAATTACACGATATTTACTAGTTTATTATATTTTTCAATATATATCAATTAATATGACTAAAATAATGATAATAAATTTCATTATGTTATAAGCGATTAATATAATTTTGCATCACAATATCTCTTTCACCAAATTTAAAAGATCAAAGAGAAGGAAAATTAGAATGACAATTTTTTTTGTTTTCTAAATTTCAAATTTTAATATAAAGAAAAAAATCATAATTTTTTATACATGTTGAAACATAAAGGTCCAACTATCTATGAATTTAGAATTTTTAATCTAAAATTTAAAAAGAAAAAACATTGAATTAGGTAAACTTTAATATTTTTTATGTTACAATTTTTTTCTCATATAATTTTTTTATATTATAAAAAAATTCACGCCTCTAAAAATTTACAGTCATACGATCGATCACACACACTACGTATGCCTAAGGCCGCCAACCGTTGATGAGTTATGTTACGTAAAATTCTTATGTGAAATACGAATGTTCATGTGGGGTCTAGTTTTGTATCTGCCATTGAGTGGCAACTAAACATGGTTGCAGTTCCTTTGGAGACTCCATTATCACAACTCACTATTACTAGTGGGCAGCTTATCACAACTCACATGGCTCCAATTGTGGTTGCAGTTTCTTACTTCTTTTTCTTCTTCTATGCTATTATCTCACATTTGAAATTTGATATGACATCAAAAACTTTAGCCTTTGTCAAGTAAAGGTTGCTAAAAGCAGCTGAACAACCACATGTAACATGATGGATCGCATCGATGAAAGAAATAGTGGACCGCTTTGACTTCAAAAAAATCAAAACACCCAACAATATTTCCTGTCATTTTCTTCGTTAAATGTGTTAGGTGTTACTCTCCATCTTTATATTTTATTTGTCGTTTTTAATACATTTAATGATTTAAAAAAATAAATGATAAAAAAATTTACATATAATTATAAAGTCGAACATAATATTCAATTTGAATCTTATAAATATATATTTAATAATTTTAGTAACAGCTAAAAATTGATTCGAATGATAGAAAATGGACCAATAAAATTGTAAATTCAAACACTTCTTTAATATATAATCTATAAATATATTTATTAATATTTTTTAAAGCTTGAGACATATTCTGAACTTGATAAATCTCCTTAACTCCACCCATCTAAATTAATATTCTACAAAATTACAAAAATATTTTAATATTGATATTTCCGATTGAATGACGCGGTAAATCATGATTTTTAAACTCAACAAATTTCTTGTCGGTGCAGTGTAGTTGTTAAGCTACATTTTCTTTTGTTGGAAAATAGCAAAATATTTTCTATGAACACTACCTAACAATTGACCAACTCCTCAATGACAAAGAAAGATACTTGTTTTTTTTAAGAAAAAAAGTTCTTTATTTATAGAAACAATTCCACTACACTAACTCTGCAAAGAAACCATCGAAGATGTCTAAGCAAAATGCGATAGTGATGGTGCTGATAATAAGTGCTATGGTTCCACAAATTGAAAGCGTGAATTTGAAAGCAGGGAATTGGGGTACAAGTTTCGAAACAAAGAACAACGAAACAGTGACAAACCTTCAATTCTATTTCCACGACACGCTGAGCGGGAAAAACCCAAGCGCCATTAAGGTTGCTGGACCTGTAGACAAGAGCAAGTCATTCAGTACACAGTTCGGTAACATTATGATGGCGGATGACCCGTTAACCGAAACATCTGACCCGAACTCCAAGTTAGTGGGCCGGGCTCAAGGTATGTATGGGTCGTCCTGTCAAGAAGAGTTTGGGCTCCTTATGACTCTAAGCTACTCTTTTGTAGACGGCCCATACAACGGTAGCTCGTTTACGGTTGTTGGAAAAAACTCTATTATGAACCCCGTTCGTGAGATGGCCGTTGTTGGTGGCACGGGACTTTTCCGTATGGCACGTGGTTACGCCATCGCTCATACTCATTGGTTTGATATCAGTGGCGATGCTATTGTTGGATACAACGTCACTCTCGTTCATTAACTTTACTATTTAACAGTACTTAATTAACCGCTTTTTCTGGGGGTTTAGTCCCTTTTGTTAACGAAATAAATAAAATAAGAAACTTTAACGGCAGATAAGATACAAATCCAACATCTGATAATGAAAAATATTATATTTAGATTTTATTTTATGTCAAGTTTAAGTTTAAGTTTTGTGTTCTAAATAATGTTACTTTTAACCAAAAAAAATATTAATTGCTTTTCTTTCACTTTCCTATTACTATGTGGTTGTGAACGTATCTTATAAGGTTTGTCGGATCCATCAATTTATGTTTTATTTTTTCCCTCTGTTCTTCTTCAAACGAATTGAGCTTTTGTGTTTTTTTGGCCTGTGGTGACTTATTATTAAGTTTAAATGTGCAATTAATTTTTTTTAATAAATTTGTCTCTAAAATTAAAAATTTTGTTTAGATTCATGTTAAACACAAACGTTTCAATACGGCTAATTTTCTAAAGGTCAGGTAATTAATGATTTTAAATCTAAATATTATAATTAGTCTTTGCAAAATGTAAAAAATTTAATTTTAATTCGTATAAAAAAATTATTTTAATTTTGGCAAAATGTAATAAATTTAATTTTATTTATTATATAATAAAAGAATTGTTTAAATCATTGCAAAATGTAAGAAATTTACTTCTAGTCATTACAAGAAATTTATGTTGCATTTTTTTTCTTTAATTAAATCAACAAATAGTGGGATCAAACCATTCAACTGTTGATTGTGTTGTTGCATGAGTACATATTAGACTCGTGACCATATAATATGTTGTTGCTAAAACAATTTTTTTGTTATGCAAAATTAAAATCAAATTTCACATATTTTACAAAGGTTAAATCGAAATTTTTATTCTGCAGAAACTAAATCTAAATTTCTAGTATTTTACAATAACTACTTGTATATTTAAATTTAAAATCATTAATTATTCAAATATTAAAAACTAACGGAGTAAGACGGTAGGAACTTAAACAAAGATATTTGCATATTACAGCAACTTTACCAAAAACAATTATTTTGTAAATATTAAAATCAATTTTTTTTGTGAGACATATAATTAAACTTTATTATAACTATTATATTCACATATCTTTTACGAATTGGATAACATGCATTCATAGTAATAGGATTCGTGACCGTCTAATTAAAACCAAACACTCCATATTTTATTTTAAGTAGATTTTTTTATGATATATTTTTATAAAAAAAAAAGTAGAATCTATTATTATTATTATTACAGTTTAAAATCCAATTTTAATTCAACAGTCATAGATCCCCTAAGAGGAAGATTACATACAGTTTTGATTCATGCAATCTCAATAATCCATTTGAATTTAATTCAATCTTATAAAAAATCAACGGGTGAAAGACGCCTTTCTTTATAAACTCTTGCAATTTCTTATTTTATGTGATACTTGAATAGTTTTTAATAAGCAAGGTGTGTATCATACAAAATTACTCATCCATTTGGTCAAACAAAAGCCTTTGCCTTTTAGGTTTGTTGAAGGGATGGTTGTGTAATGTAGTAAAAGGTTACTTAATTATTCGGGCTTAACCTTTTAGATTCCCCACACAAACGGTTGTGTATCGTTTAGACACTCCCAATTTGTATATGAATGAGACCAATGAGCAGCTCAAATAAGCCTTAATTAGTGGTATCAACAAACCAAGTAAAAACACAAGGAATTAATAGAAGTTATAACATAGAAAAGGATTCTTTAGCATATGACCAAATGAAGTCAGATTGTGAGTGTTAACATTTGGGGCTAGTAGACCGAAAAGGCATGAAAGCTCCTTGAGAAACTTTCAAAATTCTATCACATGATTTAGGTCAAAGTCGTATTATTTGATGGAGACTATACTTACAAAAAATAGTGGATCTTATATTTGGAAATATCCGACTTACGAAAAGGAGAGAGAGGAAAACTCGACACATTACACAAAAAAAGTTAGATTTCTTTTAAGAATGATATCCTTGACTCGAATATAATCAGTAACACAAATATTTGTTCACACACATGAACACTATAGATAAAGGAAAAAACCCTAACTTGTGAATAAATAAAGGAAAAACCATAACTTGCAAATAGTCTTACGTCACCAATGTTGTGACGTAAATCACCATGTAAGACCAATTTCGCGTTAATCTCCTCTAAATCACTCAAAATTATTGTATCTCTTCCTCGCACAATATTTCATATTAACTTTCTATTTCAACAAAATAACTTTATATATAAAAAATTCATTAGTTACTTAAGCAATGATTTTCTCTTAAATTTTAAAATTTGATATTTGATATTAACTTTCTATTTAAAAAAAAATAGTTAATGTTCTAAATATCGAATAATAAACTTAATATCAAGTTTACAATCGGCATAAGTCTTCACTTTTTCGAAAACAATTTAATATTAATGTATTATTTTTTATGGCATAAATAGTTTTTAAATTTTTATAAATATTTTTACTTTCTTTTTTGTATTCTTATATACATCTATTAATATTTCATTAGTGAAGGTTTCATATTTTTAATTATTAAATTTTTAATACACATTTATATTTCATATGTAATAAATTGAATAACTATATCAGAATAGAAAAACTCACAATAAATAAAAGTAAAATTATAAAAGAGTAAAGTATTATAATGTTGTGTATCTTAATGGAAAAGAATACATGAAGTATCATATTGTGTATTAATTTTTAAAATATAAAAAATGCTTTGATATATATTTTTATACTGAAAAAAATATTTTGCTAATTTTAATTTTAAAAACAAAGAAGTAACAATAGTTTTATCAAAAGTATAAATGATTTCAATTTTATAGTATATCAAATCATTTTTATATTGTGTAAATATAAATATGAAGGGGATAATTTTTACTACATGGAGAATAATTTATCTTTTACACCATTTAATTTAGAAAAAAAAAATCACTTCAATGAAATAAAATGATAGTTTAGTAAAAAAATTAAATATACCTCCTTTCCTCGAAATTCTCACTTTTACAATGGAATTACAATTGACAGGATATTCAAGAAATAAAATTAGCACTGAGGAGTTTGTTTGGCTCCCTTTCTTTTATCTCCCCTTCCCTCACTTCTCCATTTCTTCCAACCAAACATACTCTTGAAGTTGGATCCATTCTATTTTCTAAATATATCATATTTGAATCAAAATGTGTTCATAAGTGGACTACAAAATGTGTCCTTACCTTACTAACTTGTTTTGTAAAGTTTGAATTTGGCGAAACCTAAATTCTATTAACATCAATTTATCATTTGAAAAACATGTAATTAAAACTTTCAACACAGTATTTTGCTGGTCAAGATTTATTAATGCATCAGAAATGACAAAAATATGCTGCTCCAATACCGGCAATTGTAGGCTATCCTGCATTAACTGTGCCAGCTGGGTATGATAATGAAGGAATGCCATTTGGGATATCTTTTGGACGGTTAAAAGGGAACAGACACAAAACTTATTGAAACTGTTTATGAAGAAATTTAAGGACAATAACTGACTTGACTCATGGATTTATGGTGATTTGACATTTGATCAATAAAAGTACTATATCATTATCAAATATTTAATTATTGTTGATTTATGTCTTCTTACCTTATTTTTGGCCACCATATCAATGATACGATGTTGAAACAAATATTTACATTAAAAAGAAATAAATGTTTATTGAGGTGATACTTTAATGAGAGAGAGAGTAGAAAATTAGAAGAAAAATATCTAAAATTTAGTTAAGTTGGACATAAAATTCTGCATAAAATATAATGATTTTCAAAGTGTAAGTGGCAATCGCAATATGCCAATTTTGGTTTATTTAATTTTAAATAATGTTATAACTAATTAATAAATGTGAGTGTAGTATACTTCTTCTAGAATAGAATATAAAAAAAATATCTAAAAAGTTAAGATCACACAAATGAATTTTTATAAGTTAATTGTTCCGCAAAATCCTTATGTGAAATCCAAAAGTTAATGCGGGATTTAATTTTGGATCTGCCATTTGAGTGGCAACTAAACACGGTTGCAGTTCGATCCTTTGGGAACTCCATTATCACAACTCAGATGGCTTTTTGTGGTTGCAGTTTCCTTGCTTTTTTTCCTCTTCTATGCAATTATCTCACATTTGAAATTTATCCGTTGCTAGAAGCAGCTGAACAACCACATGTCACATGTATCACTTTGGTGAAAGAAACAGTAGACCTCTGAAATTATACGTTTCAATAAATATTATTAACATACTTTTTAAATATATCAAAATAAATAAATAAAAGTTAGATTATTGATTTCTAGAAAATTGTGGAAAAATTACCTCGAATTAATTAAAATCAACCATATATGTTCCACTAATTTTTCATTTTAGGGTTTGAAGTTTGACATAGTTAATTAATTAGACATGACTGATTATAATTAAGCTGAATAATTTATTCACAATTTTTGATCGACAATATAGTAACAATTATATAACAATTATTATAGCAACAATTTAATTCACAAAATAAGAAAAAAGTCAACGTTTAATATATAATAAATCTAATTTTTTTTAAAGAAAATAGAAGATGACACTTATATTCAACGAGAGTCTTGTATTTCATGAAATAACAAATATAATTTTAAAATTGGTTGCATGATGTTGACATAATTAAAAATTTATTGTGGGTATAGTGTTGTTGTTAAACGACATTTTTTAAAATAATCCACAATTGACCAACTCCACAAAGACAAAAGAAATGTACTTTTTTTTCTCTATTTATATAAAGAAGTTCGCTACACGAAAAAGGAGAAACCGCAACCCTGAAAAAAACCCATCGAAGATGTCTAAGCAAAATATGATAGTGATGGTGCTTATAATAAGTGCTATGGTTCCCCAAATTCAAAGTTTAAAATTGAAAGCAGGTAATTGGGGTACAAGTTTCGAAAGAAAGAACAAGGAGACAGTGACGAAGCTTCAATTCTATTTCCACGACACGGTGAGTGGGAAAAACCCAAGCGCTGTTAAGGTTGCTGAACCTGTAGACAAGAGCAAGTCATTCAGTACACTGTTCGGTAACATTATGATGGCGGATGACCCGTTAACCGAAACACCTGACCCGAACTCCAAGTTAGTGGGCCGGGCCCAAGGTATGTATGGGTCATCCTGTCAAGAAGAGCTTGGGCTGCTTATGGCTCTAAGCTACTCTTTTGTAGACGGCCCATATAATGGTAGCTCGTTTACAGTTGTTGGAAAAAACTCTATTATGAACCCCGTTCGTGAGATGGCCATTGTTGGTGGCACGGGACTTTTCCGTATGGCACGTGGTTACGCCATCGCTCATACTCATTGGTTTGATAAGAGTGGCGATGCTATTGTTGGCTACAACGTCACTCTCGTTCATTAACTTAATTCACCGATTTTCTTTTCTATATAAATCACTAAATAATGTTATGTGTTTACTAATTTACAATTTATGATTTTAATATTATATTTCATATAGCCATATGAACATCCCACTATGGTTCGTTGGATCCATCAATTCATGTTTTTTCCCCCCCTTTGTTTTGTTCTTCTCCAAGACTCTGTTTGAATTTAGATAATTAGCGGTTTATCCGAATGATGCATGAGTAAATTACGAAAAACACTACAATGAAACGATAGTAACAATATTATTGTTTGAATGTTATGTAAGAATAACAATATGTTTTTACCATAAGTTAAAAAAACAATTATAAAATGAACAGAACTTTTACATTAATATTTATTTTTTACTCTAAAATACTTACTTATAAACTACATTAGAATGGTGTAGTCATTGACTATGCTTCGTAATAAGAGCAAGAATGTTATAATGTCTAATATTAGTGTTGCTGTGAGAATGGTGTACTAATTTGTATAATGTCTAATATTAGTGTTGCTGTAAGAATGTTATAATGCCTCATATCTATATACTAATTTGTATTGAATGTGTTTATTTGATACATTAACATTTTCATTACATTATCACAACTCTGTTTTCATATATCACAACTATGCTTTGTCAATTATTGGCCCTGTTTGTTACCCTTTTTAAAACAATAATTTCTATGGTATTTTATATTTTTGTTATAATTTTTTTAACGGATAATTTTAAAAATAAAGTTTCAAAATGATAAATTAGTTTAAATAGTTTATCATAAAAAAATATTTTAAGTGTTCAATCTAATTACATTAATTTTTTTAGATAATAAAAATTTTAAAAAATACTTTAATGAGAAGTTATTTTGATAAGTTTATTAAAAAGAATATTTGACAAAACTATCGTTTTGATCTTTACCTAAGTAGAAGGTCTGAATCAACTAAAAATCCAAAGCGATCTTTGACTCATTCAAACGTTTATCATCTTAATCTATAACATTAATTCTTTTGTTACATTTATTAATTGTATATATTGCCGTGTATGTTTGGATATCTTGTTGCGTATGTTTGGACGGGAAATATCATTAATAAAAATCATATCAATGGAGATAATGCATTTGGAGGTTAAGTATGAATCATATGTTCTTTTGTATGTTTGCCAAGGAAGTCTTGTGGAGCATCCTCGATAAAATAAAATTATAGGTTTAAATATGTCTTTAGTCTATGCAAATATATCACTTTTTAATTTTAGTTTTTGTTAGTTTTTTTGTTTGAATTTTTTCTATGTAAAATCATAGACGATTGATTTCAGTTTATAACATCAAATTAAAAGTTACAAAAAAATAATTGGTAAACTCCTGTAACAGGAAGAAAATGGATTTTTCAAAATCCCATAAACCCCACTTTTAATTTCTATTCATATTTTTTTATAAAATAATGCTAATTATTAAATAATAATTAATAAATTTTGTAATTAAAAATATAAAACATTTTAATTTTTAATATATCATAAAAGATTTATGTTTATGTGCATTTATAGGGTCACATATCCGAACATTCATTTTTTAAATGTTGATTTGATGTTAGATACTAAAGTTGATTATCTATAATTTTACATGAACGAAATCTAGATAAAAAAACGTACAAAAACTAAAAAAAATAAAAATAATATATTTACATAGACCAAAAACATATTTAAACCAAAATTATATAATAAGATATCAAATTTACATACTAGAGCATAATACAATCTATTGGAACGGAGCTTAAGCAAATAAATTAGAGGTTTCTTTTTATTCCATTGTTTGAAACAAGTGGTAAAGCTACCATTAATTTTATATTAGTTTTATGAATGAGTCAAATATAAAGGTGTAAGGGATAAAATAAATTCAATCCATCGTTACATTCAAATTAAACCAACTCAAAATTATCTATTATTTTTTATTCGGATACAAAATCAAACTAAACTAATGTAAACCAAAGATTATTGGTTTGAGTATTGGATTTTAGTTTTAAAAACTAATAAATATTAAACCAAATCAACATTATTCATATTTTTTATACATATATTTATTTTTACATAAAAATATGATCTAATAAGTCAACTTTTTTTTAAATAACAATGAGACCCATCCTCCATTAAGCTCAATTCCAAACCCTATTGATATCCTCACACATATAGAGTCACACTCTACTGCAACAACCTCACACTCACACACTAGTATCGAAAGTATGATATCATTCTCTTCCTTAGTTCTCACTTCGCTGCCCACAACCCACTTGTTGAAATTGCGCTGCCGACCTCGAAGCCTTTAACCTCACCCTTTATTTCTCTCATCACCGCTATAATCCACTACCATTTCTCTCCTCGTTATCTGTTTCTCGCACAACTCCTTCATTTTCTCTGTCTTTTATCGTTTCTCACCACCATGACCTCTTATTCGTTTCTTTTTTATTATTATTATTATTATTATTATTATTATTTTTTATTTTTTATTTATTTTTAATTTTGATTACTATTTACTATTTTGTTGTACATTTAGTAAAGTTTTGATTGTTATTTCCTATTTTGTTGTACTTTTATTGTTGTCTATTTTGATTACTTTTCTTTTTATGCGTTGATGATTTCATATTTTGAATGTTGTCTCCACATTTAGTAACTAAGATGTTGTTTTGAGTTTTTAGGTGATTTTAAGTTGAGAAAATGGCAAGTGGGTTTGGAAGTTACATAGGAAGTAATTTACAAAATGGCAATATGGTAACTGCTTGCACTCCAGTTTCAATTTCAGAAACTAATTGCAATTTGCAACACAACAATGAGCAGTAAAAGGTTCAATTCTAAAACTAGAACTGGTTGCAAAACAAGAGGTATTGAAATGAAAATCTAGTAGACCTTCTTCTTCAGCTTGGGAGCACATTTAAATTGAGTATGAAGAAAAAACAAACAAATGTGCAAAAAAGTGAGTTGGATATGGAGGCTGACGTTGAACATAACAAAAAATATTATCATATTTTACAGTGTTAGAGATATAATGACTATTCAATTGTCTACATTATTATTTGAGTCCGCATTTAGTACAGGAGGTTGCGTACTTTATTCAATTCGTAGTAGTTTGAGATCTACTACTGTTGAAGCTTTGATTTGTATTCAAAATCGGATAAGAAAATCAAATGTAATTGATTTAAGAGCACAAATGGATGAAGTGCAACAACTTGAGAGAGATATGAAAGTTGATTTGTAACTTAACTCCCATTTTTGTTCACTTTGTTTTTATATTTCATTATATTATCAAACTAAATTATTATTGATTATGTGTTTCAATTTTTAGAAATTGTTGGATTACGTAATATTAGTGTTGGAGTTAATATAAATGGAATGACATGAATGAATAATGCAATCTAAAGTTATATTTAATTTGATTTCTTCAAATTGAACATAAATTTTATATTATAATTTATATCTTTTTTTTTATTTCATATTTTTATCATTCAAGTGGACTATTACTCTTTACTTTGAATTGTTGTTATTTTGTATTGTAATAAATTATCATTTAAATTTTAGTTAACTAAATTCTTATTTAATTTGATATGCCACTGCATGTTTTGTATTTTAAATTAGGTTGTTATTACACTATGTTATTTCAAATTTTGTTTTAAGACACCAAATTATGTAATGCTAGTGCATATTTTGTTTTAGTGTTTTAGATGATTAAATTATGAATTTGTAGTTATTCCAAATTTTTATTTAGAGGAAGAAATTAAAATGACTGCTCCACTTGTATATTATTTGTTTATTATGTCAAAAAATTGAAATTCAATCACCCGAAACGAACCAATTCGTATATCATCTATTTAGTTTGGTTCACACCCGTTATAAAAAAAAAAAGTAAAATTGAACCAAATAAACTCGTGCAGATTTCGTTGGTTTAGATTCATTTTTGCAGAAAATCAAATCAAACCGACCCATTACACCCTTAGCCAAATACAAAATATTAAACTTAAGAGATTAAAAAGATGCGCACCATCAATGTGAATTTATTTTATATTGATAATCAATCAACATTTTTTGGTATTTTAAAAAAATTTAAAATTTTGTTTATAAATTATGTATAAAAAATAATTTTTTAGTCCATAAAAAATTATCCTACAAGTAGTTTTAATTTCTTTCGATAATTATATATTTTTGAATATTTTTTTAAACAACTTTACAATAATATACAAAGTTGTTTAACAACAAACCGTCTTAAAATTTGATTTATTTATTTATTTTTTTTTATTTTAATTGATGATGTTAAAAAAATTAGTATTTATTTCATCGCAACTTAAAAAAAAATTTGTGAACAAAATTTGATAATATTTTTAATTTAGTTACAAAAT
>JBBPBS010001017.1:14245696-14265030 GCA_037974835.1 Cicer judaicum
ATTTCTATTATTATTATTATTATTAGTATTAAAAAGAGAATACATATAATATACCAATATGTAAATTTATTTTACACTATTATTTAATCACTCTTATTTAATTAGATCGATTCAACACTTATAAAATTCTAAAACAAATTTTAAAATAAAATTGTAATAAAAAAATAGAGTTTTTTATTTTAATATTAATAATAATATTTTATTATAATTTTATATAAATTCTATATTTTTATTTTATGAAATATAAAATATTTCAATTAAATATATTAATAATTGTATCTTCTTATAATTGTAATATCTTTAAGCGGTACTACTTAAATATTTTTTTTTTGTTTTTTTATAAATTCAAATATATATAAATAGTTATTTATTTTTTTGGAGGGCTATGCTTTAACCTCGTGCCGTGCCTTTTATGTATATATTGACTATATTTATTCGGTTGATGAGTTTAATCAAAAATATTTTAATAATAATAATTATAGTTATTCGTTAATGCCAAGGGACACTAGGGGATCTGCCCGATGGGTTTAAGGTTAAAATTAAAATTTGACGATACGACTTCCGATATAATTCAGGCATGGCGCAGCCGCCGGTGTTGACCGCAAGGATCCACTGTGCACGGTGACTGGAGTTGGTTTAACGAATCCAACATTCCAATTCCAATTCATCATCACAGACATAGATGATGAAGTTCAAGTTAAAGCTACATACTTCACATTGACACGTTCTTTCTCTGCAATGCCAATGCCATCATCGTTTCCAACTCACAACTTCAAGCGATTCAAACCCACCGATCTATGCATCGTCAAGCCCATCCTCTCTTCCCAAACCCCTCTCCCCGAAGCTGTTTCTTCTCTTGATCTTTTGCACCCCAACGGCATTCGCTTACCTTCCCGTGTTCTCGCCACTCTCTTGCGCCGTTGCTCCGATACCAAATCTTACCGACAGGGTAAGCTTGTTCACCTCCATTTGAAGCTCACCGGTTTTAAGCGCCCCAACATTCTTCTTTCCAATCATTTGATTCACATGTACTTCTGTTGCGGCGATTACGTTCATGCCCGCAAGGTGTTCGACAAAATGGAGGTTAGAAATTTGTATTCTTGGAACAATATGCTTTCTGGGTATGTTAAATTGGGTATGATGAAACAAGCTAGGAACATGTTTTATCAAATGCCTGACAAGGATTATGTGTCGTGGAACACTATGGTGGTTGGTTATGCACACTGTGGGAGATTTGGTGAGGCTTTGAGGTTTTATGGACTGTTGAGGAGATTGTCTATTGGATATAATGAGTTTACTTTTGCTAGTGTCTTGATTGTTTGTGTGAAGTTGAAAGAATTTGATCTTTGTAGGCAGATGCATGGGCAGGTTTTAGTTGTTGGCTTGTTGTCCAATGTGGTTGTTTCCAGTTCAATTGTAGATGCTTATGCAAAATGTGGTAAAATGGAAGATGCAAGGAGATTGTTTGATGAAATGTCTGTGAAGGATATTCCTGCTTGGACAACGTTAGTTTCGGGATATGCTTTATGCGGAGACATGGAATCAGCAGCTGAACTATTTAGTCAGATGCCTGAGAAAAATTCCTATTCGTGGACATGTTTGATTGGCGGTTATGAAAGAAACTCTCTGGGTCATAAAGCTCTTGGAGTGTTTAGGAAGATGATTAAGTATCAAGTTAGGCCTGATCAATTTACATTTAGCAGTTGCTTTCTTGCTTGTTCCGGTATTGCTTCAATGAAACATGGTAAACAAATACATGGATTTTTGGTGCGAAATAACATCAGACCCAATACTGTTGTTGTTAGTGCTATTGTTGACATGTATGCAAAATGTGGAAGCATCGAGACTGCCAGGCGAGTCTTTAATGTCATAGGAAATAAGCAAGATGTAGTGTTGTGGAACACTATGATATCAGCACTGGCTCACTATGGCTATGGTAAAGAAGCAGTCATGATGCTCAATGATATGCTGAAATCAGGAGTGAAGCCAAATAGTACCACTTTTGTGGCCATTCTAAATGCTTGTAGTCATTCGGGTCTTGTTCTTGAAGGGCTTCAGTTTTTCAAGTCCATGACTAATGGGCACGGTGTGGCCCCAAACCTAGAACACTATGCACACCTAATTGATCTTTTGGGTCAAGCTAGATGTTTTGATGAATCGATGAAGAATCAATTCATGATGGATTGTAAACTAGGTGGCCATGTTTGGTATTCTTTCCTTGGTATATGTAGACTGAATGAAAGTATAGGACTAGGAAAAGAAGCAGCTGAATTCCTTGTTAAATGGCTGCCTCGATCTTCTGCTGCTTATGTATTTCTTTCCAATATATATGCTGCACTTGTGAAATGGGGATTGGTTGAGGAAGTAAGACTTATTATGGATGAGAGACGCATGAGGAAAGGTCGCTCCGTTAGTTGGATTGAAATTGAAAATGAGGTTCATTCTTTCACTGTATCAGATGGATTGCACCCTTTGAAGGAAACAATATACACAGCTTTGCGACACTTAAATATCCAGATAGACGACAATGTCCCATACCTAATTGAAAGATAGTTTTTTTTGCCTGTTGATCAATTTTGTAGAGAGCAGGGATATAGTTTCCATTTTAATTATTTTTTTTTCTCTTTTTCTTCCGTTTTAGTCATTCCAGATTCTGCAGATTGAGCTTCCGTGTTGACATACTTATAAGATGTTACCTCCAGTAAAAAACCGAGGAGGAATGAGAAGGGAGGTTGGTGGGAAGTACCAACGAAAAGGGTTGATTTTCATCAAATATTTGTTGGTTCCTTTTTTCTACCCAAATTGATTTGTTTGTATTTTGACAAACAAAATAAAACAAGAAATTTTTTCCTGCATCAATTATCTCCCTTCCTATTTTTTTTTGGAATCATGTCTCTTTCCTCAAAAGGATTCAATTCCTGCCACCGGGGCTTGATGATGGAAAATGGGAATGTTAATTGTAAATTACAAAGATTTAAATGCACTTTTGATATCTCAAGTTTTTCAATTGTGCGATTTTGGTTTCCATAGGATTTTGGGAAGCAGATCACCACAAAAATTCCTATGTGAGCATTAGGTAGAGGAAGATTTCATGTTCTAGTTCACATAGTATCATCCTTGTTTGGGATCTCACTCTAAAGCACGCGTGTTGATTAGGTAGGGGATATCAAAACGATCTGAGCTAGTAAACCGTAGCATTGTTTTGACAATTTCACGATTTTATTGCAAGGATTAGAATTGAACTGGATTCATTCTTTATAGGATAATTCTTTTCCCCTTATAGGATTAGGAGCTTATTCAACATCAAATCTTTGACTCTATTATTTAAAGGAAATATTGGATTATGCATCTTTGTACCATGTTAATTGAGAAAAAGAATTTTCTTCATTAAGTAGCTTGTACTACTTATATCTTGTTCTTATGCAATTATTTGCAATATTATCAAAAGGAAAACCAGCAAGTTCTGTGCACATTTTTTGAATTTCTGCTGTAAATTGATCAATGTATGGTTCAGAGGTCAACAGATAAAGATACTTGCTTTATGTTTACAATTATATTTTCTTCATACATACATTAAATGCAATAATGGGTAAACATAAATAGAGATATAATTTTTTTTAGATTCATGTCAAAGATTCATTATCGCATCTGGTTCTGCTATGAAGTTTGAGGGTCTAGTTTTCAAGTTTCTAGCGTATCCCGAAGAGATTCTCTAATCTCTATACAATTACTAATATTTATTTCTATCAACGTATCTAATTGAATAAGTTATAACGTATCTAATACGTTATAATTTAACACATAAAATATTTTTGCTAATTTAGTATTTATTTTGTAGAATTGAGACATGATAATTCAAAACATAAATTATACTCCAAGTGAATAAACAAAAAACAAATACCAAATCAGATTATCTTGGACAACCATACAAGTGGACCAACAAATGACATTACTTACCTCGCTTATAACTCCTAACCAATAATTTGAGCGAAGTTTCCCACACACAAAAGACACAACATGTTAATACTTGTAATCCAAAACCAAAATCCTTCAACGCAACCAAAAATTAATTGAGTAAAGAAACACATTAATCATTGTCCAATTCAACAAGCCTATTATTCCAATTCATTAATAAAAATATTAATTTAAACGATACCATGCTTTATTATATTAAATCCCATCAACATATTCATTACCAAAGACATAATCAAAGAAGAGGAAGAACTAGGAATTCTTCTTCTTCCTCTTCTTCTTCTCCCCATTTTCTTCTTTAATTTAAAAGAAAATGGGTTCTGAGGTCTCCAAACAAATCGAAAAACGAAGGACAATCCAAACAGAAGAGAAAACTTTGTCTGTTCTAAAAAACTTATTAGGAGAAAACTATCCTGGCTATGATTACCATCCTTCAGACAGAAAAAATTGGATGTCTAATCTCAACCCAGAGAAACTTAAGATCAACATGATAGTTTGGCCTGGAACCCATGATTCTGCAACCAACAAAATTGGCATACCAGGTATATCTCGCCCTTTTGCTCAATGTCAATACTTATCCATCTACCATCAACTTGTGAGGGGAACAAGAGTATTCGACATTCGCGTGCAGGAGGATCGAAGAGTTTGCCACGGAATTCTCCTCACATACAGCATAGACATTGTCATCAAAGACATCAAAAAGTTCTTATCAGAAACCGAGTCTGAAATAATCGTTCTCGAGGTTAGAACTGAGATTGGACATAATGATCCATTAGAATTCAATAAGTATCTTGAAGAACAACTAGGTGAGTACCTGATTCACCAAGATGATTCTGTTTTTGACAAGACTATTGCAGATGTGTTGCCAAAAAGAGTTATATGTGTTTGGAAGCCGAGAAAATTGGAACAACCGAAAGCAGGAAGTAGCCTTTGGAGTGCAGGGTATCTAAAAGATGATTGGATCAACACAGATTTTCCAGCAACAAAATTTGAGAGCAATATGAAGTATTTGAGGAAACAAGAACCTGTTGTGTCAAGAAAATACTTCTATAGAGTTGAGAATACTGTTACACCTGTTCCTGATAACCCGGTTTTGTGTGTGAAACCTGTTACACAACGAATTCATGGATATGCAAGGCTTTTTATTAGTCAGTGCTTCTCCAAAGGGTGTGGTGATAGATTACAGATATTTTCTACGGATTTTATAGACATAGATTTTGTTGATGCATGTGTTGGACTCACCCATGCAAGGGTTGAGGGTAAAGCATGAAAGAAAGTGTTGTATAACTCTTATGCATAGTGTATATAAGTAACAATTTATGATGCAGTGTCATATCTGTGTATATATTATTTATTGCATGCATGCATTAGTTGTTGGAAATATTGGATACTATAGCAAACTTAGCCTCGCTATTCATCCTTAAAAGAAAGCAAAATAAAATCTTGATATTCATCCTTAGGTTAGGCATCTGTCAAAAACATCTTTTTGTAATGCAACAATCTCACACTACATAAGGCAATATACTTAACCATAAAATTCAGTTTTTCACTGTTTTTTTGTTTGTTTTAGCATAAGTTCTTTTAATGAAAGGTAATTATATTTGAAGCACGGTTGATATCAAATATGGACGCATCTCTTAGTCGGAAATTTGAAATTTAGTTCGTCACATTGCAAACGACTAATTTCAATTGGTTTTTTCACACCAATTTTAAAGAATCTAAATATTTAGTCTTAACCTGATGCTCCAAAACTCCAGCCTAAATGCAATATAAAGTTAGTTTCATTTCAGTTTATATTTCAATTCCCCTTGGCCCACCCCGAGGGGAATTCAATCCATAAGAAATTCAATAATCTGAACCAACTTATACACATTAATTCACAATTCTCCAAAACCAAAAGTGAGCTACACTGTAAGTAGTAACCAGTAACTCTTCCTAGAGACAAGGCATTAAAACACTAGTTCCATGAATAAGGCATTGCTAGGTTTTTGAAGTTTATCTTATTTGAAAAAAACATTTATATTAATATTTGAAAGTAGTTATAAAAATGTTTTAATTTATATGCACCAACGTAAAAAATTCGTACTAATTTCTTCGTGCTAAATCATCTGCTCAATCTTGTACACCTTAGCAATTGGTGTCCCCTTTCAAAAATTTCTTTGCCTAATGGAAGTTTCTTGGTCTTTTCTTGAACATTTAATGCATCTCTTTGAAGTTAGAATTGATACTTTGCAACTTGTTCTATACGTTGGATTTTAGTGGGTTCTAGAACTTGAAACAAAGGAAACTTCATTCATAAAAGCAAAAAAGTTAAAAAGTATTGATAAAGTAAGTATGACTTTGTTGTTGTTTAGCAGAGTCTACAATCAAGTCTTTCTAAATTATTAAGGCACATTTTCCTTCTACTTTCCTAACTATTTTCCTGATTTCACAACCTAACCGCGTCATAGACACGCATATGAAATTATAACAACTCTGCTTTACTTACTCAGACATACTTGTAACAATCATCGTCACTCTTCACAAACACCAAAAATAACACTTTCTCCTTACACATGGCGGATAGCGTGGTTGCGTTTCTTTTGGAACACTTATCCCAATTACTACAACGCGAAACTAATTTACTCTGTGGAGTGGAAGACAAAATCATATCTCTTCGCAACGAACTCCAAATCATAAACATCTACCTCAAAACATCCTCCGGAAACAATAACAACAACAAACAGATGGAACAACTAATTCTGAGTCAGATCAGAGACATAGCACACGTAGCTGAGGATGTCATCGACACATTCATCGCCAACGTCGCCGTCTACAAGAGAAAAAACTTGCTTAAAAGAATGCTTCATAGCGTTGGCCACGCTAAATTGCTCCACGATGTAGCAGAGAAAATTGACAAGATCAAAAACACTCTCAAAGAGATAAATGAAAACAAGATCAAATACTATCAAGATAGTAGTGATCAAACAAGAGAAGATGGGATGAAGATGCAATCACTTCACATATTAAGAAGCAACGTTGAAGTGACAGATGTAGTTGGCTTTGTCCATGAATCTGAGGTTGTTATCAATAGACTCATCGGAGAAGGTTCGTTGCATCTCAACGTTGTTTCAATTATTGGTATGGGTGGATTGGGTAAGACGACACTTGCAAGAAAGGTCTATAACAACGACAAGGTGAAGAAACACTTCAATTGTCTCGCATGGGTTTATGTTTCAAATGAGTGTAGAACTAAGGAGATTTTCCTTGGTCTTCTTAAACATTTGATGTCAAACCATGAATATGAAGGTAGAAGGAACAACAACACTAAGAAGGGTAAGAAGAAACACAAGGAGTTAGCTCAAGATTTCAGTAGCTTGAGTGAGGATGAGATGAAGGAAACTATAAGAAAATGTTTGGAGTTGAAAAAATATTTGTTGGTTCTCGATGACTTGTGGAATAGGCAAGATTGGGATGCGATAAAAGATGCTTTTCCTGATGGGAACAGAGGAAGCAGAATATTGATAACCAGTCGTTTGAAAGAAGTAGCTTCTCATACTAGTCGAGATCCTCCTTACTACCTTCAATTTCTTAGTGAAGAACAAAGTTGGGAGCTTTTCTCTAAAAAAGTGTGTAGAGGAGAAGATTACCCTTGTGGTCTTGAATCTCTTGGTAAACAAATAGTTAAAAGTTGTGGTGGGTTGCCACTCTCAATTGTGGTGCTGGCAGGACTTTTAGCAAACAAGATAAAGTCACATAGAGAATGGTCCAAAGTTGTGGGTCATGTCAACTGGTATCTTACTCAAAACGAGACTCAAGTAAAGGATATCATACTTAAACTCAGTTTTGACAACTTGCCTTCAAGGTTGAAACCGTGTTTTTTGTATTTAGGTATATTTCCTGAAGATCGTGAAATATGTGTGAGGCAATTGTTGCAACTATGGGTTGCTGAAGGATTTATACAAGAAACAGGGTCAGGGACTAGAGATTCAGAAGATGTTGCTGAAGACTACTTGTACGAGCTTATCGATCGTAGTTTAATCCAAGTAGCAGGAGTAAATGATTGTGGAGTCATGAAAACATGTTGCATCCATGATCTTCTTAGAGATCTTTGCATACTAGAGAGTAAAGAGGAAAATATCTTTCAAGTTTGCAATGATAATAACATTCTAATCCCCACAAAACCTCGTAGATTGTCCATCCATTCTACTATGTCTCACTATGTTACTTCGAGCACCATTGACCATTCGTGTGTTCGTTCTTTGTTTTTCTCTGACCCGGGCTGCTTCATTTCTAACAAGGAGTGGATATGGCTTACCAAAGCCTTCCAATTGGTCCGTGTGTTAAATCTTGAGGGAAATTATTGTCTTAAGATTCCTTCCAGCATGGGAAACTTCATCCACTTGAGGTATTTACGAATAGACTCACAATATATTAAATTTGTTCCTGATTCAATATCCAACCTTCAAAATCTAGAAATATTAGATTTGGGACGTTTTCTTTTTGTGATTTTAATTTCTTTTCCAAATGGAATATCAAAGCTAAAACATCTAAGGCATGTATATACTTATGGGCCTATCATGCTACGTGGTCACAATTCAAAATCAGATGGTGAAGTTATGTGGAATCTTCAAACCATATCTTCCATTGTACTCAATAAACAAACAACACATCACATTGAGAAAGGAAGTTTCCCTAAACTAAAAAAATTAGGGTTGATTATCTCCTCAAACTTCAAAGGTGATGTGCCCAAAATGTTGCTAACTCTAAAACAATTGAGCCATTTAAATAAGTTACAAATCGTATTAAAAGGGTCATATGTACAACGGGATTGTAATCTTGATGAAGTGTTACAAATTCTGAATCACTTACAACAATTAAATATACTAAAAATTGTCGGTGTCACAAACCTTACAACATGTGTAACCATGTTTCCTCCCAACATTACCAAGTTAACATTGACATCTATTAGTTACTTGAATAATGATGCTGTGAATGCTATTGGAAATCTAACCAAACTCCAAATTTTGATCTTAATTGGAGTCAAAAGGTTTTCAAAACCTTGGACTTCAGATAAACTTTTTGATCTTAATGGTGTTGAAGGTGGATTTCCATTGTTGCAATTTTTTAAAATGAAAGCTTTGGCTATTCAAAATTGGAAATTAGTCAACGGTTCGATGACACAACTTCAAACCCTCAATATTTTCGAATGTGATGGGTTGGATAGCCTACCAAGTGAACTATGGTCTTTGACTACCTTAAGAAAAGTCTGTGTACAAGCGCCCTCAAACGCAATGGCTGCATTTCTACAAAATTTGAAAGTTAAGAATGGATGTGATCTCATTGTAGAATAATTAGAGCTAGTTTTTAGCTTGATTCAAATTTTAAAGTTGTTAGCACAATCTTATTTATTCTCTTTATATGTCTATTTATTCTTCATATTTGTATTTCTTTTTTATTTATATCACTCATTTTATCTCTAAATCACTGGTATATCTTAGTCAATGGCCAGATTCAGTGTAAACATAAGTGTATTTAAAATTTTTCAACAATTTTTTTAATGTGTTGATTTCAAAAATATCTGTTAACTAGTGTGATAATATATGTACTAAATAAAAGATTATTTCATTTTTTATTAGTGTTGATTTGTTTATTTTAAATTAAACACACCCAAAATAAATAATTTCTGAAAGGAAAATGCTAAAGTAATTTAACTCTTCTTATCAAATCATAGATTTTCCTATAAACTAGGAATTAATTTTCTTGATAGCAAAGGTCATGGGTTCTAACTCTCTCACATAGTTGTACTAGCTAAAAATAAAATTTCTAAACAAAAAATATCAAAGATTGACGTGAAAAAAAAAACGAAAAATCATTAGAAATAACATGGTAACATGATAATGAATTAGAATGTGCAAAGTTAGATATGAGAAAAATAAAATATACTCTCCAAGTTGATAATTGTCTTTATATTTTATTTTCTAAAATATCTTTCAATCTAATACACGAGTCCGATGTATAGAATAGATGATTTCTTACTTACAAACATATCAAAAGTGTAACACAATGTATCTTAAACATATAGAAGTTAAGTTCAATAGCTTGTGTAAAACTTTTATAGATAGAAATTATCTATAACTAGATTATGGCCCGCGTGCAGCGCATATATTAATTAATTTTATAAGTTTTGTAAATAAAATTTTATGTATTATAAATATAGTTATCTTATAATATTATTTTATTGATTAGTAATAATTGAATATGAATAGAAAAATTAAAATGAGAAAAAATTATGTTTATCACAATCATCTAATTTAATTTTTAAAATATTTTATAAAATTCGTATGATAATTTATTATATAGGATAATTGTTTGACTCATTGTACTGTAATTGTTAATTTATTTTTCAACATATAATAGTACTTACATTTATTTGATGAAATAAAATGTAAAATACAAACCCAAAAATAAGATGTAAAAATTTAAAAATATGATTGACTATTTAATATTTTTTATTTTAAAAAAATATTAATATTAAATTATATTGTAGCGTAGTATAAATTTATTTGTTTTATTAGTATGATATTTTAATTGTGAGCATGAGAAGTTGTTGTAAAAAAAAAATATTGAATATATTTCATCAAGAGTTTGTAAAAAAACATATATAATAGATAATAGTTTTTAATAATTGGAAGTACCTTTTCTAATAATTTTTCATATATTTGTATCTTAGGATTATTTTAAATAAATTTGTGTATTTTCTGTCAAATAGAAACTTTAACCCTAACCCTAAATCCTAAACCTAACCATAAACCCTAACCCTTAATCCTTAACTCTAAACCCTAAACCCTAATCCTTAAACCTTAACCCTAACCATAAACCCTAACCCTAACCCATAAACCTAACACTAAACCTTAATCCTAACCCAAAACCCAACCCTAAACCCTAACCTTAAATTTCAACCCTAACCCTAAATCATAAACCCTAAACCCTAATCCTAAATCCTCAACCTTAACCCTAACCTTAAACCCTAACCCCTAAATCCTAACCCTAATCCTAACCCAAAACACTAAACCCTAACCCAACCCTAACCTTAAATTTAAATCCTAAACCCTAAATCATAAACCCTAACCTTAAATCCTAAACCATAAACCCAAACCCTAACCTATACCCTAAACCCAAATCCTATACCCTAACCCCTAAATCATATACCCTTAGCCTTAACCCTTACTCTAAACTCTAACCTTAAACCAAAACCCTAAACCCTATACCATAATCCTATATCGTAACCCTAAACCCTAAGTCTAAGCCTAACTAACCCTAAGTCGATATCCTAACCTTAAACCTAAACCATCAACCCAAACCCTAACCTAAACCCTAAACCATAAACTCAAACCATATACCCTAATCCTAAATTCTATACCCTAAATTCTAAAATGTCATACTTTTCAAACCTAATAGTTGGTCGCAAGGTCAGTTTTCCAATAGAAGGTCGCATCCCCAAGATCCGACCATATACTAACATTAATTTTTTTTAATTAAATAAGTTATTGATTATGTAATAAATTAAAATATTTAAAAAATCAAAATACTATTAATAAAATGCATTAATATAATAATATTAATAAATAGTAATAATAAATAATAAAGTAAATTATATTATAAAATTTAAAGAAATTACATTAAAATGAAAGAAAAAATACATAAATTTTGAGTAGATGTGTCGGCAGTGTTATATCATTTTAACAATTTCCCGCATTCTGTAGATAAATTTAAATTATTTTAAAAATTGTATGTTGTTTTGCACATAAATTTCCAAACTAATTTCCAATTATCATCAATGCCATGTCGACCTCATTGTATCGAGTTCAGAATATGATAAAACTGATATAACTACTAATTTATTAATATTTATTTATAAATAAATATGTTTCAGTTATTAACAATGATATTGAATATATCATTATTGTTTATTGTGAAGTAAAATTAAAATTAAAATAATAGCTTTAAGGATATTTGAATTTTTCAATTAGTTTAAGTATTAGTGGATATTTATTTGTTAAAACTTGAAACATTTTGTTTAAGATACATTTCTCCAGTTCAAAATCTAATAAAACTAATATAGCCACTAATTTATTAGTATTTACTTATAAAAATATATGTTTTAGTTAATGATATTGAATTAGTCATTATTATTTTTTTACAAAGGAAAATTAAAAGTAAAATAGTAGCTTTTAGGATAATTGAATTTTCCAATTAATTTTAGTATTAGTATGTATTTATTTGTTGAAAATTGAAACATTTTGTTTAAGTGAAACTTCAATTACAATTATTTATCACATAACTCAAACCCTAAAACCCTAAAAAAAATTAAAAATTACAATATTTTGTATTAAAGAGTAGAATGTCGTTGATCAATTTTTTTTATTAAAATTAAAAATATAATAAGTTCAAATTATTTTAAAAGACTATATTTTATCGTGGTTGAGTGAAATGTGTGATGAATTTGGATCCTTTAATATTGAATTGATTAAACATGAAAGATGTCACGTTTGAAGGTCGTCTCAAATTTGTAGATGAAAATATTTGTTTAAAAACTATTTGAGGACATAAGTTACATTTTGTTAACACGACATAAACTACAAATTGATATAGATATTACTAAATGTGTGACAAAATTCTAATAGAATGAAAGAAAATTGTAAATATTTGAATTCTTTCTTACATATAAATCCAATTTTTCAAACTCCAAATATATACATTTGAAATGTGTCGAGATACTTCAGTTTCAAATTGTTTTTGTTTTTACAAAATTTTCTGATAATTTTAGAGATATAACATTTCGTTGAATGTTTATTAATTTTTTGTTGTTGCAATTTAAGCGATACTTTATTTGTATTTATATGTAATGAATTACAATGAAAACAGATGTATTTATAAGTAATGAATTACCATGAATACATATTTGAATTAAGTTATAATTTGGTGTTAAGGAACACTCAAGAGTTTTCATGAGGTTTGAGTTCAAAATTAGATAAAATTACTAACATTTATTTATAAAAGAAATATATTTTCAAGTTAAAATAAGTTTTTGAGAAAGAAAATTAAAAATAAAATAATAACATAAAAGATACATGAATGTTCAAATTAAATTTAGTATTGATATATATATTTATTTGTGGAACTTGAAACGTATTGTTTAAAGTAAATTTTAATTATTTATCAAATAAATTTATAAAAAAAAAATTGTTTATTAACTATTATAAAAATTAAAATTGCAAGGTTTTGTATATTTTATCATGGTTGAGTGAGATACTAATGTATTGAGCTCTAATATTTAACGGAACATTACATTTTAAGGTAATATCAAATTTGTAAACTGTAATAGATTTATTTATTTATTTGAGGACATAAACTATAATTTTTTGAATGATATAAGCTACAAATTAATATAAAAAATATCAAATGTGTAATGAAAATCTAAAGAATACAAAATGTCTTAAAACACAAAACGACACACACACATATATATATATATAGAGGTGTTTTGTCTAGTTGTTGTGATATGTTATAGTTCATTCCATAGGTGTAGAGAAATTTATTGATTGAGTCGCAAATTTTTCAAGAAATGAGTATCATGGGATAGATTTGTATTTGCAAATGATAACTGATATATTTAGGATAAGATAATTAATAAGACATATTTAATTACCAACAAATATGTAAAGTTAAAAATGGAGGAAATGTGAAAGTTGATTGTTACGAGAAGATGATAAGTTTACTTTCATGAGGAGTTTTTGTGTGTGAGTTTTCAACATATTACAAATGATAATTGATATATTTAGGATGAGATAATTAATAGGACTTATTTTATCACCAACAAATATGTAAAGTTAGAAATGGAGGAAAATAAAAGTTGATTGTAGTGAGAAGATGGTAGGTCTATTTTAATGAGGAGCTTTTGTGTGAGTTTTTAACCTATGATGTATAAGATGTAAAAGCTAAATTAAGAAATTGAAGATGTAAGATGAATTGTAGAAACTTGATGAATTTTGTTTATCTCCAGTTTTGGTCCTCCAAATAGAATTTTGATCCAAAACTTGATGAATTTTTTTTTTTTAAGTTGTACTACACTATTTATGATCATAGATTTCAAGTACAATTGTTACAAATGAGATCTTGAGGCATGGGGTGACTTAAATAAATGGAAAAAAAAAATTCATCAAATTTTTGGCCAAAATTATATTTGAGAGACCAAAACTGAGGAGAAATAAAATGAGTACTTTCGCGATTCAACTAAAATAAGAGACTAAAATTGCAATTAAACCTAATTTTTATTTCTGATTTTTTTAATAATACTTATTTATTTAATTTGATATATTTTTAATAATATTTTAGATTTCAAACATAATCATTATTCCACATTATTAATTTTTAATATATTAAATTTTATATTTTGCTGCAAACTTAATTTATTACTTTATAGTATGTGCCTGCGGTTGTTATAGAGTAATTGTAAGGTCTTGTAATTGGACAAGGGAAACCGCTAATGCAGGGAAGGAAGGTCTATGTTCGAATCTAAAACATGGTAATTTAATAATATTCAACGTAGTTTTATATTTTTCATGTATACTAATCTTAGTATATGTTTTCATTAACTTGCTTCTAACTTTTAAATTAATTCCAATATAACACTTACAAAATTCAGCAAAAAGAAAATGTAACACTTGCAAAGAGTTGTACTTCTCTTATACATACAGCATCAAATTGATGACATCTCAATACAAAAAAGACAAAGTAAATTGTATATTATATTTGCTGATTCAGTATATTATATTTAATCTATACACACTACACAAACAAACCCCCCATTAGAAGGGAGAAAAAAAAAGGGAAAATGGTGTGTTGATGTTATGAATTTTTCTACTATTCTGAAGATATATTAAGTTGGTTACTCATCTCATAAAGACATGAGTTTAACTCTTAATGCGATCGTTGGGATTTCTTTGATGGATAATCTACAAATACCTCTGCCATTACTTAAAATTCTATAAGCTTTCAAGTCTGTCCTAACATCGATGAGTTCGGAAATTTATCTCATCTAAACTTTGTACTCATAAAAAAACAATATATAATTAAATCAATGGAATCCTCTGGTACCTCTTGATTGATAAAGTTCCAACCTACTTTTGGCTTCTGGTAAAATTGCTTCAATCCTTGATTCAGCCATTAAATGTCCTTGCTTTGTGCACCACTCAAGTACTATTAACACCTCCTCTTGTCCAAGAGTCTCATTTTTAGGAACATGCAAGGATACAAAACACAAAAGAAGTAAAGAAGGGATTTGCACCATTTGTTCTCCAAAGTAAACTAGTTGAATTAAGTGCTTAGCACCACCTGCTTCTATAATAGCATTACAATGAGTCTCATGTAGATAGTTATCAGTTTCTGCAAATTTTATCAATGCATTTGCTGCTTCCATTGAAATATGTGGTTCTCTTTCATCAAGAAGCTTAACCAATGGTCCAATGAATCTTGTTTCAGTTGCTCTAAATGTCCTTGCTAAGTTACCAACAGCTTTAACACAAGGTATGAGCAAATCGTCGGAATCGCCTTTTTCGACAACTTTAAGAAACTGTTCCACCACAGCTTTTGCAGCAGGTGAAGTTGGTTTGAAAGCTGATCGTCTCAATTCAGCATGTTCTTCTGCTACAGATGTTATTTCCATTAAAGCCATTGCTGAATAATGTTGTACATCATCAGTGCCCTTTTCTAACAAAACCGCAAAGCATAAAAGAGCTCTTGATTCTGTAATCGTATGACAAATAGTAACATTTCCTCTACACAATTGCCATAAAGCTCTAGCAGCCATTGCTTTCATTTGTGCCTTTGTACCAGAATCTTCATATTCTCTCCCTTTGATACTAGTCCCAGCTATAGATACATTTGCGGTATTGGAATTCGAATTCACATTATTGTTGTTGTGCTTTACAATTGCATTGTTGTCTTCTTTAGAATCCTTATTATTTCCCTTAATAGCAAGTGTGTTAGCAATGACATTATGCATTTGTGAAGAAGATGTTTGACTACCAGGGTGAGCAACAGCTACCTTGTTACTAATATTATAATCATCTTCATGAATACCTTTGTTGTTGTTACTATCAAGAAGACTATTGTTGTTGTCGTTGTTAGTAGCCATTAAAATGGAATGAATAGAAGACATGTTCTGTTTACTTGGAATAGTGTACTTACTATGTTCTTGAATGGTTTCAAAAGCAAGATGGCTAACAAGTAAACGAATAACATTGTTTTGTGCAAAATGATCTTGACATTTAGGGTGATGAGCAGCAAGTTCTGAAATAGCCCAAGCGACAACAATTTGAACTTTCATGTGACCTTCTTTAAGAACTTTAGCAAAACTAGAACAAACACCACAATTAACAATGTGTTCAACGCTTTCAGGGTCTCTACCAAGTAATCCAATAGCTCTAGCAGCGTTTTCTTGACCATCCAATCTACCTTCTTTAAGAAGTTTAAGAAGAGGAGGAACACCACCTTCTTCGAGAATTAGTTTACCGTAACGATCATTGTCACGTGCTAATGAAACCAATGAAGCTGCAGCATCAGAACGTTCTTCAATAGAACAACCAGAAAGCAAAATAGCGACTTGTTCCCAAATGAGACAGAGAATAGGTTCATTAGCAGCAATAGGAGGAAGACCAAGATATTCATCATCACGTTCTTCAGCGGAAGCTGAAACTCTTAATAACCATTGAACATCACCAAGAGAATTCTCGAGTTGCATAGATGTTTTGCGGAATGCGGTGGCGGGGATGATTGTGAAGAGACGTTTAACGAGACCGTTGACACGACATTTGATGACTAGTCCGAGGGCTTTGTCGAGTACTTGTTCGGTGTCGTCGATTATGCGTCTTGTTGGACGTTCGTAGAGGTCGTTGCTGTTTCTTGCGGCTTGTCGGAGAAGACCTGCGAGTTTTTCTGTTTTTGTTTTAAGTTCTAGACATTCTTGTTTGAAATTTTGTGCCTCCTCGGCAAATTTAGAAACTTGGTCAGCCATTTGTATTGGCCTTGCCAAGATCTCCTTCACGATGCTCGTCATGGTGTATGCATTCTACATGGAGGTGGTGGTGGGAGTGGCGGCGACGGGGAGAATTAGGAAGGAATGGTGAAACGGGTTTTTCTGCAAGATTTGTGTTAAAAAAAATAAGTGAGAGAATTGTTTTGGTTATATATAGAGAGGGTTGAATTGGTTGGTCCAAACTGTTCATCAAAGCAGAGCACGCGTCTTTAGAGGAGACTCACGTATCATCATGGATATTAATTGCTCTATTTCATTTTTTTTTATAATGGAGAACTTTTCATTTTTCTACAAGCTTTTTTTTCCTCATACATTCGACTCGAATTTAATATTAAATTGTGCTTATTTTTTCAAGTACTGATTTCAATATAAGTTCACTACTTTGCGAAAGTGTTGGTCTTTTTCTCTAAATTTATACCTTGTGAAAGCTTAATCATATTTTTTTTAATGTTTTATTTTCTATATAACTTTTCGAGTCGTGTCTCCACAAAATATGAGTACTTTTTTCTACAATATTTCAACAAATAAATTTACCAATTTTGTGAAAGTTTAGCTCTTTTCCTTCATCTCAATCCCCGTTGATGTTGGTTATAAATTTCTATTAGTGTACTAGTTTAATTTTAGTATGTACATGCCCATATATATATATATATATATAAACATTAATAATAACAAAAAAAATTTGATTTCACCAAAAACAAAAAAAAATCTATTAATAATAATAAAAATTTAATTCATATATATTATTAATATTAAGCGTTTTTATACTGTCAGTCAATTATATTTGTTAGATCGTTAAAAATATTTGATTTTTATTATAATTATCTCTAAAATCATATTTATGAATGATTGTAACGTGCTAACAGTATAAAAAAATTTATACTAAAATTACATTATAGAGGAACTCTAATAATAAAGGTTAAATAAATTTTTAGTTCTTATTCAATTTTGAAATTTTATTTTTAGTCCCTATAAAAAATATATTTTTTAATCTCTACAAAATTATTATACAAATTATTTTAGTTCTTGATGGAACTAAACATCCTTCGACTTTTACATTTTTTAATGATATATATGTTGCATCCATGTTTAGAATATTATTAAAAATTCATCCGCACAAATTTAAAATTTTTCAACTTGAGATGATGTAAGTATGAATTTTTTAAATATCATATATTCAAGATAAAATCCTCAAAATATAGACATAGAAATCAAATTTTGAGATCAGTTTTGGTGGAACAACTTTATATAGTGTTGTAAATATATTTATAAAATAATTAAAAAATATATATTAATGTTTCAATAGGAACTAAAATAATTGCATAATAATTTATAAAATTAAAAAATATGATTTTTTTTTATAGAGATTATAAACAAAATCGGTTCTAAATTTTATAAGACTAAAAACTTATTTAACTATAACAATAACAATATTTACTAGTTGAGATTTAGAGCTCATGCCTTTGCAATGAATAAAATTAATTATTAATGAATACTAATTAATAAAATCTATGATTGAATAAGTAGCGCTAAACCTTATGTAGAAAAAAGTAGAGTTAAAACACTTCAGCATTTGTATGATGCTAGGGTTTTTAAGCATAAAATTGAAAAATATTGCAAATTTCATACCTTGTTTATTAACAATGATGATGAATTTAGAGTAACTTCAAATCGAATCGATTTATCAGTTAAAAAGAAAAATAAAATGGAAAGAAATATAACAATATTACGTATATTCGGTGGATGTTATATTCCTAAGCCTTTTTATATTTCTAAGAATTAACTTATAACTAGATTATGGCCAGCGGATATTAATTAATTTTATAAGTTTTATAAGTAATATTTTATGTATTATAAATATAATTATCTTATAATATTATTTTATTAATTTATAATAATTGAATATAATTAGGAAAATTAAAATAATAGAAAATTATATTTATCACAATCATCTAATTTAATTTTTAAAATATTTTTTAAAATTCGTATGATGATTTATTATATAGGATAATTGTTTGACTCATTGTAGTGTGATTGTTAATTTATTTTTCACAATATAATGGTACTTGTATTTATTTGATGAAATAAAATATAAAATACAAACCCAAAAATAAGATGTAAAAATTTAAAAATATGATTGACTATTTAATATTTTTTATTTAAAAAAATATTAATATTAAATTATATTGTAGCGTAGTCTAAATTTATTTGTTTTATTAGTATGATGTTTAATTGTGAGCATGAGAAGTTGTTGTAAAAATAAATTATTGAATATATTTTATCA
>JBBPBS010001017.1:14269624-14319013 GCA_037974835.1 Cicer judaicum
AAATTAATTGACATTAATGAGCAATTGAATTTTTAACATATAAAATCATTACTCACCATAATCACCATAATAGATAATAGTTTTTAATAATTTGAAGTAACTTTTTTAATAACTTTTTTAACTAATTGTTTGTGCAATTGAAAAATAATTTATTGTTATATTGATATTTATCAAAAATAAATTCTATTAAAAAATAATTTAATTTTATACAATACTTAATTTTTTCACATTTAAATCATCGTTATAATAAGAAAAATTAAAATAAAAAATAGCATTTAATTATAAATATATAATTTAATTGATAAAAGTGGAATAATATAATTGTTCATAAAAAAATATTAAATAAAGAGCATTTATGTCGATATTTAGAAGTGATCAGTCAATTTTTTTTATTGAATTTAATAATTAATAATATAAATTATTACTATTGGTAAATATAAAGAGTATTTATGTCGATATTTAGGAGTGATTAGTCGGTTTTTTTATTGAATTTAATGATTAATAATATAAATTATTACCATTAGTAAATGATTAATAATATTATAAAATAATTTATCAATTTATTATAAAATAACTTATAAAATAATTTGATAATAATATAGATTATAAATTATTATCAAATTGTAAGGATTAGAGGTGTACGTCAGTTTTTTAGCTGATGTGAGAAATATTTTTATAGATGGCATTAGAGGGGTGAAGTGGCATTCAGAACTGAGGTGTCATTCGAGAATCTGTTTTAAATATATATAATAGATAATAAATAATTTCTATGTATAAAAGTCTCACACAAGCTATTGAAGTAACTTCTAAATGCTGAAGATACATTACGTTAGACTTTTGATATGTTTGTAAGTAAGAAATCATCTATTCTACACATCAGACTCGTGTATTAGTGTGAAAGATATTTGAGAAAATAAAATATAAAGACAATTTATCATAGTGATAACTTAATCAACTTGGAGAGTATATATTGTTAGAGATTTTATTTTTCTCATATCTAACTTTGCACATTCTAATTCATTATCATGTTATCATGTTATTTCTAATGATTTTTCGTTTTTTTTTTCACGTCAATCTTTGATATTTTTTTGTATAGAAATTTTATTTTTAGCTAGAACCCATGACCTTTGCAATCAAGAAAATTAAAATCTATGATTAAAATTAGAATTAGCTAGAACCCAAATTCATCACACATTTCACTCAACCACGATAAAATATAGTCTTTTAAAATAATTTGAACTTATTATATTTTTAATTTTAATAAAAAAAATTGATCAACGACATTCTACTCTTTAATACAAAATATTGTAATTTTTAATTTTTTTTAGGGTTTTAGGGTTTGAGTTATGTGATAAATAATTGTAATTGAAGTTTCACTTAAACAAAATGTTTCAATTTTCAACAAATAAATACATACTAATACTAAAATTAATTGGAAAATTCAATTATCCTAAAAGCTACTATTTTACTTTTAATTTTTCTTTGTAAAAAAATAATAATGACTAATTCAATATCATTAACTAAAACATATATTTTTATAAGTAAATACTAATAAATTAGTGGCTATATTAGTTTTATTAGATTTTGAACTGGAGAAATGTATCTTAAACAAAATGTTTCAAGTTTTAACAAATAAATATCCACTAATACTTAAACTAATTGAAAAATTCAAATATCCTTAAAGCTATTATTTTAATTTTAATTTTACTTCACAATAAACAATAATGATATATTCAATATCATTGTTAATAACTGAAACATATTTATTTATAAATAAATATTAATAAATTAGTAGTTATATCAGTTTTATCATATTCTGAACTCGATACAATGAGGTCGACATGGCATTGATGATAATTGGAAATTAGTTTGGAAATTTATGTGCAAAACAACATACAATTTTTAAAATAATTTAAATTTATCTACAGAATGTGGGAAATTGTTAAAATGATATAACACTGCCGACACATCTACTCAAAATTTATGTATTTTTTCTTTCATTTTAATGTAATTTCTTTAAATTTTATAATATAATTTACTTTATTATTTATTATTACTATTTATTAATATTATTATTATTGTTATTATGTATTATTATTATTATATTAATGCATTTTATTAATAGTATTTTGATTTTTTAAATATTTTAATTTATTACATAATCAATAACTTATTTAATTAAAAAAAATTAATGTTAGTATATGGTCGGATCTTGGGGATGCGACCTTCTATTGGAAAACTGACCTTGCGACCAACTATTAGGTTTGAAAAGTATGACATTTTAGAATTTAGGGTATAGAATTTAGGATTAGGGTATATGGTTTGAGTTTATGGTTTAGGGTTTAGGTTAGGGTTTGGGTTGATGGTTTAGGTTTAAGGTTAGGATATCGACTTAGGGTTAGTTAGGCTTAGACTTAGGGTTTAGGGTTACGATATAGGATTATGGTATAGGGTTTAGGGTTTTGGTTTAAGGTTAGAGTTTAGAGTAAGGGTTAAGGCTAAGGGTATATGATTTAGGGGTTAGGGTATAGGATTTGAGTTTAGGGTATAGGTTAGGGTTTGGGTTTATGGTTTAGGATTTAAGGTTAGGGTTTATGATTTAGGGTTTAGGATTTAAATTTAAGGTTAGGGTTGGGTTAGGGTTTAGAGTTTTGGGTTAGGATTAGGTTTAGGATTTAGGGGTTAGGGTTTAAGGTTAGGGTTAAGGTTGAGGATTTAGGATTAGGGTTTAGGGTTTATGATTTAGGGTTAGGGTTGAAATTTAAGGTTAGGGTTTAGGGTTGGGTTTTGGGTTAGGATTAAGGTTTAGTGTTAGGTTTATGGGTTAGGGTTAGGGTTTATGGTTAGGGTTAAGGTTTAAGGATTAGGGTTTAGGGTTTAGAGTTAAGGATTAAGGGTTAGGGTTTATGGTTAGGTTTAGGATTTAGGGTTAGGGTTAAAGTTTCTATTTGACAGAAAATACACAAATTTATTTAAAATAATCCTAAGATACAAATATATGAAAAATTATTAGAAAAGGTACTTCCAATTATTAAAAACTATTATCTATTATATATGTTTTTTTACAAACTCTTGATGAAATATATTCAATATTTTTTTTTTACAACAACTTCTCATGCTCACAATTAAAATATCATACTAATAAAACAAATAAATTTATACTACGCTACAATATAATTTAATATTAATATTTTTTTAAAATAAAAAATATTAAATAGTCAATCATATTTTTAAATTTTTACATCTTATTTTTGGGTTTGTATTTTACATTTTATTTCATCAAATAAATGTAAGTACTATTATATGTTGAAAAATAAATTAACAATTACAGTACAATGAGTCAAACAATTATCCTATATAATAAATTATCATACGAATTTTATAAAATATTTTAAAAATTAAATTAGATGATTGTGATAAACATAATTTTTTCTCATTTTAATTTTTCTATTCATATTCAATTATTACTAATCAATAAAATAATATTATAAGATAACTATATTTATAATACATAAAATTTTATTTACAAAACTTATAAAATTAATTAATATATGCGCTGCACGCGGGCCATAATCTAGTTATAGATAATTTCTATCTATAAAAGTTTTACACAAGCTATTGAACTTAACTTCTATATGTTTAAGATACATTGTGTTACACTTTTGATATGTTTGTAAGTAAGAAATCATCTATTCTATACATCGGACTCGTGTATTAGATTGAAAGATATTTTAGAAAATAAAATATAAAGACAATTATCAACTTGGAGAGTATATTTTATTTTTCTCATATCTAACTTTGCACATTCTAATTCATTATCATGTTACCATGTTATTTCTAATGATTTTTCGTTTTTTTTTTCACGTCAATCTTTGATATTTTTTGTTTAGAAATTTTATTTTTAGCTAGTACAACTATGTGAGAGAGTTAGAACCCATGACCTTTGCTATCAAGAAAATTAATTCCTAGTTTATAGGAAAATCTATGATTTGATAAGAAGAGTTAAATTACTTTAGCATTTTCCTTTCAGAAATTATTTATTTTGGGTGTGTTTAATTTAAAATAAACAAATCAACACTAATAAAAAATGAAATAATCTTTTATTTAGTACATATATTATCACACTAGTTAACAGATATTTTTGAAATCAACACATTAAAAAAATTGTTGAAAAATTTTAAATACACTTATGTTTACACTGAATCTGGCCATTGACTAAGATATACCAGTGATTTAGAGATAAAATGAGTGATATAAATAAAAAAGAAATACAAATATGAAGAATAAATAGACATATAAAGAGAATAAATAAGATTGTGCTAACAACTTTAAAATTTGAATCAAGCTAAAAACTAGCTCTAATTATTCTACAATGAGATCACATCCATTCTTAACTTTCAAATTTTGTAGAAATGCAGCCATTGCGTTTGAGGGCGCTTGTACACAGACTTTTCTTAAGGTAGTCAAAGACCATAGTTCACTTGGTAGGCTATCCAACCCATCACATTCGAAAATATTGAGGGTTTGAAGTTGTGTCATCGAACCGTTGACTAATTTCCAATTTTGAATAGCCAAAGCTTTCATTTTAAAAAATTGCAACAATGGAAATCCACCTTCAACACCATTAAGATCAAAAAGTTTATCTGAAGTCCAAGGTTTTGAAAACCTTTTGACTCCAATTAAGATCAAAATTTGGAGTTTGGTTAGATTTCCAATAGCATTCACAGCATCATTATTCAAGTAACTAATAGATGTCAATGTTAACTTGGTAATGTTGGGAGGAAACATGGTTACACATGTTGTAAGGTTTGTGACACCGACAATTTTTAGTATATTTAATTGTTGTAAGTGATTCAGAATTTGTAACACTTCATCAAGATTACAATCCCGTTGTACATATGACCCTTTTAATACGATTTGTAACTTATTTAAATGGCTCAATTGTTTTAGAGTTAGCAACATTTTGGGCACATCACCTTTGAAGTTTGAGGAGATAATCAACCCTAATTTTTTTAGTTTAGGGAAACTTCCTTTCTCAATGTGATGTGTTGTTTGTTTATTGAGTACAATGGAAGATATGGTTTGAAGATTCCACATAACTTCACCATCTGATTTTGAATTGTGACCACGTAGCATGATAGGCCCATAAGTATATACATGCCTTAGATGTTTTAGCTTTGATATTCCATTTGGAAAAGAAATTAAAATCACAAAAAGAAAACGTCCCAAATCTAATATTTCTAGATTTTGAAGGTTGGATATTGAATCAGGAACAAATTTAATATATTGTGAGTCTATTCGTAAATACCTCAAGTGGATGAAGTTTCCCATGCTGGAAGGAATCTTAAGACAATAATTTCCCTCAAGATTTAACACACGGACCAATTGGAAGGCTTTGGTAAGCCATATCCACTCCTTGTTAGAAATGAAGCAGCCCGGGTCAGAGAAAAACAAAGAACGAACACACGAATGGTCAATGGTGCTCGAAGTAACATAGTGAGACATAGTAGAATGGATGGACAATCTACGAGGTTTTGTGGGGATTAGAATGTTATTATCATTGCAAACTTGAAAGATATTTTCCTCTTTACTCTCTAGTATGCAAAGATCTCTAAGAAGATCATGGATGCAACATGTTTTCATGACTCCACAATCATTTACTCCTGCTACTTGGATTAAACTACGATCGATAAGCTCGTACAAGTAGTCTTCAGCAACATCTTCTGAATCTCTAGTCCCTGACCCTGTTTCTTGTATAAATCCTTCAGCAACCCATAGTTGCAACAATTGCCTCACACATATTTCACGATCTTCAGGAAATATACCTAAATACAAAAAACACGGTTTCAACCTTGAAGGCAAGTTGTCAAAACTGAGTTTAAGTATGATATCCTTTACTTGAGTCTCGTTTTGAGTAAGATACCAGTTGACATGACCCACAACTTTGGACCATTCTCTATGTGACTTTATCTTGTTTGCTAAAAGTCCTGCCAGCACCACAATTGAGAGTGGCAACCCACCACAACTTTTAACTATTTGTTTACCAAGAGATTCAAGACCACAAGGGTAATCTTCTCCTCTACACACTTTTTTAGAGAAAAGCTCCCAACTTTGTTCTTCACTAAGAAATTGAAGGTAGTAAGGAGGATCTCGACTAGTATGAGAAGCTACTTCTTTCAAACGACTGGTTATCAATATTCTGCTTCCTCTGTTCCCATCAGGAAAAGCATCTTTTATCGCATCCCAATCTTGCCTATTCCACAAGTCATCGAGAACCAACAAATATTTTTTCAACTCCAAACATTTTCTTATAGTTTCCTTCATCTCATCCTCACTCAAGCTACTGAAATCTTGAGCTAACTCCTTGTGTTTCTTCTTACCCTTCTTAGTGTTGTTGTTCCTTCTACCTTCATATTCATGGTTTGACATCAAATGTTTAAGAAGACCAAGGAAAATCTCCTTAGTTCTACACTCATTTGAAACATAAACCCATGCGAGACAATTGAAGTGTTTCTTCACCTTGTCGTTGTTATAGACCTTTCTTGCAAGTGTCGTCTTACCCAATCCACCCATACCAATAATTGAAACAACGTTGAGATGCAACGAACCTTCTCCGATGAGTCTATTGATAACAACCTCAGATTCATGGACAAAGCCAACTACATCTGTCACTTCAACGTTGCTTCTTAATATGTGAAGTGATTGCATCTTCATCCCATCTTCTCTTGTTTGATCACTACTATCTTGATAGTATTTGATCTTGTTTTCATTTATCTCTTTGAGAGTGTTTTTGATCTTGTCAATTTTCTCTGCTACATCGTGGAGCAATTTAGCGTGGCCAACGCTATGAAGCATTCTTTTAAGCAAGTTTTTTCTCTTGTAGACGGCGATGAATGTGTCGATGACATCCTCAGCTACGTGTGCTATGTCTCTGATCTGACTCAGAATTAGTTGTTCCATCTGTTTGTTGTTGTTATTGTTTCCGGAGGATGTTTTGAGGTAGATGTTTATGATTTGGAGTTCGTTGCGAAGAGATATGATTTTGTCTTCCACTCCACAGAGTAAATTAGTTTCGCGTTGTAGTAATTGGGATAAGTGTTCCAAAAGAAACGCAACCACGCTATCCGCCATGTGTAAGGAGAAAGTGTTATTTTTGGTGTTTGTGAAGAGTGACGATGATTGTTACAAGTATGTCTGAGTAAGTAAAGCAGAGTTGTTATAATTTCATATGCGTGTCTATGACGCGGTTAGGTTGTGAAATCAGGAAAATAGTTAGGAAAGTAGAAGGAAAATGTGCCTTAATAATTTAGAAAGACTTGATTGTAGACTCTGCTAAACAACAACAAAGTCATACTTACTTTATCAATACTTTTTAACTTTTTTGCTTTTATGAATGAAGTTTCCTTTGTTTCAAGTTCTAGAACCCACTAAAATCCAACGTATAGAACAAGTTGCAAAGTATCAATTCTAACTTCAAAGAGATGCATTAAATGTTCAAGAAAAGACCAAGAAACTTCCATTAGGCAAAGAAATTTTTGAAAGGGGACACCAATTGCTAAGGTGTACAAGATTGAGCAGATGATTTAGCACGAAGAAATTAGTACGAATTTTTTACGTTGGTGCATATAAATTAAAACATTTTTATAACTACTTTCAAATATTAATATAAATGTTTTTTTCAAATAAGATAAACTTCAAAAACCTAGCAATGCCTTATTCATGGAACTAGTGTTTTAATGCCTTGTCTCTAGGAAGAGTTACTGGTTACTACTTACAGTGTAGCTCACTTTTGGTTTTGGAGAATTGTGAATTAATGTGTATAAGTTGGTTCAGATTATTGAATTTCTTATGGATTGATCTACTCCCCTACATCCATCAAGTCTAATTAAATCTATTTGGTTGAAGAACTTTTTTTGATGTGATGTCATCGTAGATATGGATTCAACCGGGATGGGCCGAGGAGAATTGAAATATAAACTGAAATGAAACTAACTTTATATTGAATTTAGGCTGGAGTTTTGTAGCATCAGGTTAAGACTAAACATTTAGATGCTTTAAAATTGATGTGAAAAAACCAATTGAAATTAGTCGTTTGCAACGTGACGAACTAAATTTCAAATTTCTGACTAAGAGATGCGTCCATATTTGATATCAACCGTGCTTCAAATATGATTACCTTTCGTTAAAAGAACTTATGCTAAAACAAAAAAATAACAGTGAAAAATTGAATTTTATGGTTAAGTATATTGCCTTATGTAGTGTGAGATTGTTGCATTACAAAAAGATGTTTTTGACAGATGCCTAACCTAAGGATGAATATCAAGATTTTATTTTGCTTTCTTTTAAGGATGAATAGCGAGGCTAAGTTTGTTATAGTATCCAATATTTCCAACAACTAATGCATGCATGCAATAAATAATATATACACAAATATGACACTGCATCATAAATTGTTGCTTATATACACTATGCATAAGAGTTATACAACACTTTCTTTCATGCTTTACCCTCAACCCTTGCATGGGTGAGTCCAACACATGCATCAACAAAATCTATGTCTATAAAATCTGAAGAAAATATATGTAATCTATCACCACACCCTTTATGGTTTAGGATTTAAGGTTAGGGTTTATGATTTAGGGTTTAGGATTTAAATTTAAGGTTAGGGTTGGGTTAGGGTTTAGAGTTTTGGGTTAGGATTCGGGTTAGGATTTAGGGGTTAGGGTTTAAGGTTAGGGTTAAGGTTTAGGGTTTAGGGTTAGGGTTTAAATTTAAGGTTAGGGTTTAGGGTTGGGTTTTGGGTTAGGATTAAGGTTTAGTGTTAGGTTTATGGTTTAGGGGTTAGGGTTAGGGTTTATGGTTTGGGTTAAGGTTTAAGGATTAGGGTTTAGGGTTTAGAGTTAAGGATTAAGGGTTAGGGTTTATGGTTAGGTTTAGGATTTAGGGTTAGGGTTAAAGTTAGGATTTAAGGTTTAGGGTTTAAGGGTTAGGATTTATGGTTTAAGGTTAGCGTTTACGGTTTAGAGTTAGAGTTAAGGTTTAGTGGTTAGAGGTTAGGGATTAGGGTAGGGGGTTTAGGGTTTAAGGTTAGGGTTAGGGTTATTGTTTAGGGTTATGGTAAGGGTGAGTGTTATTGTTTAGGGTTTAAGGTTTAGGGTTATGGTTCGGGTGAGGGTTATTGTTTAGGGTTTAGGGTTAGGGTTAGATTTAGGGTTAGGGTTTAGGGTATCGCCTATCACTTATTACTTATTAATTATCACTTATCGTTTACCAGCTACCACTTATCACTTACCACTTATCATCTATCATTTATCATTTACCAGTTACCACTTATCATATATTACTTATCAGTTATCGCTTATCGCTTACCACTTATCAGATATCACTTATCCCTTATCAACTATCAACTACTACTTATCACTTTTCAGTTACCACTTATCACTTATCAGCTATCACTTATTAGTTATCATATCAACTATCACTTATCAGCTATAACTTATCATTTATCAATTATCACTTATCAACTATCACTTCCTTAACGCTTATCTCTTATCGCTTATCACTTACCACTTATCGCTTATCACTTACAACTTATCACTTATCAACTATTACTTATCACTTTTCAGCTATCAATTATCACCTATCACTTATCAGGTATCACTTATCAGTTATTACTTATCATTTATTGCTTATTTGCTAGCACTCATCACACATACCACTTTTCAGCTATCACTTATTAGTTATCATTTATCAACTATCACTTATCTATTATCAGTTCTAAATACAGTTTTGTCGCTGACATCCTTCATTACCATCAGATGTTTTCTCCAACATCTAAATAACACATACATTTTTAATCTTTTATAAGTAATACAACAAATGTTCAAATTCAAATAAAGTAAAGTTATAAGCCTATAAGCATTTCATAATAATGATTCATACACAATGGGAGATTTAAGAAGAACCTCTACACACTACTAAAATAGATCAGTCAAACAATGTTGATGCAAGAACAATCATATTTACCACTAATGCTTCAAAGAAAAATCGAAGAATCTAAGATAAAAATTTAATAGGTAGGTTCATCAAGTATACTTGTGAATTACAAAATAAATGTTCAACGTAGAATCACAATAAATTTAAAGAAGGTTAATGAATGACGATGTTAAAAAGTCATAAGCCAATTAATAAAAATATGAACTTTAAATTCAGATGGCTTATCTGGAGTTAGGTAATCCCAAGTCTTTTCCACTGCTTTTCTAATCTTCAAATTGGTTATCCTATCCAAATTAGCAATCTATAACTCAAAACCCAAGATTAATAAATGGAGTTGATTGCCCAAAGAATGTAACCATAAGAACACAACACATCTTCAAATTATATTGAATGAATGAACCTCAATGTACCACATACATTTATGCTGGCTAGGAAAAGCAAATTTGCAAGAATTATAATTCTATAATGACTAGAGAGCAATCACTACAAGAAAAAACAAAATCATTTTGCAACAGTTAAAAAAGGGGTCTACGACGGTTGAATTAATGTTTACGACAGTTCCCCACTCATTGCATATCATGCGTCGCAAGGCTATTTTGCGTCGGTTAAAAAAGCTATTATTCCAAATGCTGCAAATATTTCCGACAATTCTAACCGCCTCTATATGTACTTTTGACAACAGTTTAAACCGTCGCAAATTTAAGTTTTTGATTTTTTATAATTTTATGAAAATATAATTAAAATAAAAAATACTCATAAATCTCATTTATATAATTAATAAACAAATATAGAATTATAAATAAATCTAATTCATGTAATAAATTCAAAAGTAACGACCATACATTGAATTTAATCAAAACAATAAGTAAATTAGTTTAAATATTCGAAAACCAAAACATTAATAGAATGACTAAAAATGCAAAACAACTTTAAACTTAGTTCATAAATCATCATCTAGATAGTCCTTAGACCGGCAACTAGACTCATAAGAATGTCTTCTATCTCTTGGCAATCTTGTGTTGCCTGAAAAAACATATAAGAATATATATTAAATTCAACCTCACTTTTTCACATATACTAAAGACTATAATATTAACATCAAACTAACTAAACTTACACAAAATCAATCACTCAAAATCCAATCATGCAAACATCAAACTAATTCCTTGATTTGATAGTGGTAATAAACAACTCACCCAATTTGCAGCAAAAGGTAAAAAACACATAAGCTAAAAACATACCCAATTTCCCCCAAATTTATTCCCCACCTTCCAACACACCCAATTTGCTGTAAAAGGTAAAAAAAAATATACAATATAGTCAACACCCTACCACTATGCACTTCCATTTCTCTGACTTTCATTCTCATCCACGAGAAAAACACACACAAAAAAATCAAGCAACCAAACTCAAAACATGCAAGCATTAAAATTGATACAAACATATCATTCAATTTCAATTTGTCAAAAGTATATATATCACTCAAGAGCTAGAAAAAAAACATTAATTTGTTCTCGAAGTAATGAAACAAATTGCTTCTAGCCTAAAAAATTGAATTACATCAACAATCTTACAACAACAAATTCAACATTTAAGATTTCTCAAAACATTTGAGTCCATACCTTTCTCATAACCATAGACACTACAATCTCTGCTCAAACACCAATTCAACTTTTAAATCGCCTAGAGCCTTCAACTTGTGATTCTACCCAAATTGTTCACCAAATCTGCAAGAATTAAAAATTCAATCCACAACAAATATTATAAACAATAAATTAACAATTCTACATTGTAACAAACCATTAACAAGAACAATCATTCATACACAAAAGAAAATTAAGAACACACTACAAAACTATAGAGTGGCTAAACAAAATTTAAACAGAATAGAAGATACAACAATTAACAATCTTATTCAAAAGTTGTACCAATAGTCATTACACAATAAATTTCTTAACTTCTTGGTCACAAAATATTATGTGCAAAAATCTTGAAACAGTAAACTAAACTAATAACAAAACAATTACAATAATCAAAATCTAGCACCAAATACAAAGATTTCATACAATAGTAGAAACTATGTGAAGGTGGAAGGAAAAAAAATACCTAAACTCAATGACGCAAAGAACTTATCAAGGTCAAATACACAGCACACGCCAAAAATGTAGAATGTACTGTTTCTCTGTAAAGTATGAACAAGAAGAGGGTAAGTATACTTTATGTATGATTTCATGACAATTTTGTTCTTCTAACGGTTCAATTTTGTTTCCTTGATCATGTTTTCAGTTTTTTCCTTTTTCTTGAGCAATTGCAAGGTTTCATGTTTCTGAAGTTTCATATGCTGTACAAAACTACAAATTCCAACAAAACTGAAAGCAGTTATTATTCTGCTATCATGATTATTTATATTCTTATTAATAGATGCTGCTAAGGTTCTAAATCCCTTGTTCCTCCTTCTATTGTTCCTAGTATAAACCCACCTATTCAGAGATCTTCTGTCAGAAATCCAACAAGCAAAATAAATAAATCAAGATCATCAAACTTTCAACATTACATACAATCTAGGCATAATGTAAAAACCCATGCTTATGCAACTATGTATACACAACACGTTTCTCAATGCTACTCTGAATTCTTTTTGCTACAACGCAAAGTACAAGGCTAACAACTCTAGACATAGTTAAAATTTGTAAACAAAGTTACCGAGCATAGATCATGTCAAATGTTAGAAAATGCCAACTTTCAAAAGGACCAATAATTTCCAACAAACACAGAAAATCCTGAAACATTATTTCTTGTATCATCTTTCTTCTTGATTGACCGAGTTTAAATGCAGCAATGAACAAACCAAGCCAAGGCCATTGGATTTTCATATAACCTGAACGAGTTATAATCAATGACGGTTATAATACCACAATGTTCCCACCTAAAGTGAACAAACCCCTCACCTCAGAGAAGCCAAATTCTATATCCTAGTACAAAGACTCCACTGATAAGAAAGTTGATTAGCACCCTGTCAAACATTTTGTGCTCAGACTATATAACAGAATAACTTAAAGCAAAACAGCAGCAAACATGACAACCATACAGGAAGAAAAAGAAATAAAAAAACAAGAACCCAAACAAACTATAGATACAACTAACATCAAAGGTGCACATGACTCATACCACGACAGCCGGATCATCATGATTTCCATGAATGGTAAATACAGGCAAACCTTCTTCCTGTCCTTCTTTTCTTGTTCCTTGTCTTTCACCATAGGCAAATTCTGGAATCATATATACAAATTAACATAAATAAATAAAAAGGTCTCTTTTAATTAATCCTTATAAAAAAAAAAATCGTTTTTTTTTAAATGGAACCTTAAAATAAAAAGATTGAAACTTTACCTCCAAAACACTTCAACAGTGGCGAAAGAAGTACCCCAAACAGGTTGTTTTAATTTGGCAGAAGGATTATCGAACCAGAAGGTCCAAGAATTCTCGAGGGGTTGAGGTTTTGCCGTTGTGAGTTTGGAAGTATGATTTGGTGTTGGGTACAGAAATTTGGGGGAACCTCTGAGCGTGTGTTGTTTCTGGGATGGAAATGGAAAGGATTAGTGGGTTGGTGAGTGAGACCCTTGAGATTAAAACAAAATATAACCTCTTATGTTTAGACAGTCTCCAAGAATGCCTTCGTGATGTAAAATATTATGTTTCTTTAACCGAATAACTTCCACGATTCGAATGAAACCAAGTACAAGTGTCTAAAATATTTTTCTGCAAAACAATGTCAAAAGGTCCTTACATTTCCTTGTCATCTCCTCCCCCATTGAAACAATTTTCTCCTCCAAATCCATCTTTGTCCACCCTCCCCCATATCTCGTCTAAGCTTCTCTGCCACATACACCTCTTTATGGTCGGTTTCTTAATGGCACCACATTGGGAATAATAAATGGGTATAATGCATTGACCCGTATTGATGGCTTGCACAACAACTTCACCGTTGATTCAAACTGCACTTACGTAAAGTCCAACTGATGGCTAATTGAAAGGACAAGAGAATGTTATAAGCTTCTCCTTAATAATTGTCTTTAATTTTAACTTTTTTTATTTAAGGTCATGAGGTGTCAACTCTATGTATTACTTGGTATTCAAGACAAGAGTTTATTGAATAACCTCTGGATTATTATTATTATTATTATTATTATTATTATTATTATTATTGGAATGAATCAAAATACCACAGTGAATTAATATTTATAGAATCCAAACTGAGAGTAAGGTACAATATTAGCTATAATGAAATATAGCTAACAACTAACAAACTAATGATAGCATATAGTGACTAATACATGAAAAGAAAAGTGTGAGATGGTTTTGGATCCAAAGCTTTGGTAAATAAATTTGTCAATTGAAGATAATAAGATATTGGAAGGAGATGAAAATAGTTGTTGTTGAAGTTTCTAGCAAACGATGTGACAATCGAACTCAATGTATTTTGTGTATTCGTGGAATAAAGAATTGGAGGTAATATATCTTGTTGATTGATTATCACAATATAGAAAAGCTGATTTGATTTATGGAACTTGAAGGTTGTTGAAAAGATATGTGAGTCATTTAATCTCACAAACAATGGAGGTCATGGCCCTATATTCACCTTTGGTCGAAGATCTTGAGATGGTTGGTCGTTTCGTTGATTTCCCTGAAATGAGGGAGTCGCCTAGGAAGATACAAAAACATAAATTTGACTTACGTGTATCTGGGAAGCTTGCCCAATCTAAATCGCATAAAGTCTTGAGTTGAAGTGGAGAAAAAGAAGGAAATAATATGTCTTATGTTGGAGATAATTTGAGGTATCAAAGAACTTGGATGGAAACCTAATGATACTGAGAAGTAGGGACTGTCATATATTGACTTAGTTGCTGAACTGAAAAACTTATATCAGGACGAGTGTTGGTGAGGTAGATTAGCTTCCCAACAAGTCTCTTATATGCAGTCGGGTTCAGGAGTAATTGACTTGTATCCTTTGAAAGCTTTATATTTTTCTACATTGGAATGTTTGTTGGTTTGGAATCAAGGAGGCCAGCTTCGTGTAAGATGTCTAAGGTGCATTTTCTTTGAGAAATATGCAATCCATCCTTGGAGCGAGCCACTTCGAGTCCCAAAAAAAAAACTTCAATTGTCTTAAGTCCTTGATTTTGAAATATTTGTGAAGGAAAGCTTTTACGGATTTAATTTTTGCAACATCATTACATGCAAAATAATGTCATCAACATAAATCAGTAAGACGATAAATATGTTATTATATGCCTTAATAAAAAAAAAGAATGATCAGATGCAGATTGGTAGTTGCCTATAGAATGTAAAGTAGAGAATAGTTTAGCAAACCGTTGACGACTAGACTGTTTTAAACCATATAAAGATTTTAATAATTTGCATACATGGTTAAGATTAGAGCTAGAGATACTTGGAGGTAATCGCATGTAAAATTTCATCTAAATTACCATGTAAGAATACATTGTAGACATCTAGTTGATGAATATATCAATGTTGAGATGATGCAATAGAGATGAGTAATCTTACCGTATTGAGTTTTGCAACATGAGATATGTGTCAAAATAATAATTTCTTTCAATTTGAGTATAGTCCTTAACTACTAAACACACTTTATATCGTTCTATGGAACCATCGACTTTATACTTTACCTTATATACCCACTCGCATCCAATGGATTTCTTACCATGAGTGGGAGGTGTTAAAATCCAAGTTTTGTTATGATTGAGTGATGTAATTTCATATTCCAGTGTAATAACCCAACATGAATGTTTAGTAGTCTGCTTATAATTAGTAGACTCTTGAACAAAGAAAATGGAATCACCATAGGTAAATTATGAAGCAAATAAACTATTAATGAGAAAAGCGACATGCCATAAAACCAAAAACCAAAAATCATTGGGAAGTTTTGAATGAAAAAGTAAAGTTCTAAAGACATTCAATATATGTTTTCTCTTAACAATGTAATTTTGTTGAAGAATCTCAACACAAGAAGTTTGATGCAAGAATCTCAAATAAAAATAAAATGAGACATATTAGACTCAACACCATTATCACTTCGTATGATTTTTAATTTTGCAGAAAAATGTGTTGAAACAAAATTTAAGAAGTTCTTCAATTTAGGCCTAACTTTGGGCTTGGATTGCATAAGAAAATACAAGTAAACATTATGTGATCATCAACAATTGTTAAAAAATATTTATAACCATCAATTGAAATATCACTAATAGGACCCCAAATCAGTATGGATTAAATAAAAAGTATGTAAAGATTGATCAGAACTTAAAGGGAAAAAAGCATAGAAAATTTACCTAAATGACATTCTTAATTATTGAAATATAAGGAAATTGTTTACATATATGATTCAATACATAAGTAGTATGTCATCTATATCAAAGGAATTCGATTCCAAGCTTAAAACATGTTTATTACAAGAAGTAGTATGTCATCTAAAGAAACATCAGTTGATAGAACAATAAGAACTCTTTTGAGAATATAACGATTGCAAGAATTTTTACTAAAAATCAGTTTATAATTTAAATCAATAATCAGCTTGGAAACATAAATTAAACTGAATTGAAACTAATGTATGTAAAGAACAATCATTCATAAACAAAAAAGTATCAAAGTAAGTAGAACTAGAAAAATGTGCAAGAAGCGTGTTTCCATTAGGGAAAGTGATGGAAACGTGCTTTATCCGTTCAATGATGGAAAAACATTCAATGAAATGAGAAACATGTTCTGAAACACCTATATCTAAAATTCAAATAGAACGATTATGATAAATAGAATATATGTTGGAAACACTAGAAATCAAATGGTTATTGGTTACTTCAGTAGATTGTTTTTGTTTTGAAGAAGTCGTTGAAGTCTCAATTTTCGATGACTAAAAAAATTATCCAAGTAATGATAATCTTCCTTTGAAATGAAGGATAGTGGTCTTATGGAATTGAATTAGGTGGTGGAGTAAACTTGGTGTCAGGAGTAGGAAAGGGATTAGGATTATGGTTTTTATTTGAACGGTACCCAAGTGGAAAGCCATGTTTGAAGTAGCAATAATCCACTGTCTGATTGGTTTTATGGCAATTGGTGCAGAACATTTGAGACTTTGATTGACCATGTCCTCTACCACGTCCAACTTGTTGTGTATTACGATAATTGGTATTTCTAGAATTCATATTGAAAATAGAAGAATCGAGAGGAGAAGGATTGGATGCAGATTCTTGTTGAGTAACCAAATAATATTCTAATAGCGGTGTTCAATTTGCATGTGCAGGGAACAAAGCAAGTAATCTAAGGGGTTGGGCGCAAATATTTGAGTTCATCCCAAATGATCATGAAATCGATAAAGAAAATGGAAAAATTGTGATTTCCTTGTTTATTGATTGAAGGTCATGGAGAATATCAGAAAGACAAAAAATGATTATATATGGTGAACCTATCACACAAATTAGACCATAGGTTAAAGGCAGAGTCGATGCAAATGATTCTTTGTGAAATAGATGGTGATTCAAGAAGTCACCATGTTATTGACGTGATCCCAAAGGTCATGATCGGGATATGAAGAAGAAGCTTGAGGAAGTGAATCATTAATGAATTGAATCTTGTTTTTCGATGAAAATATGTGTTTCATTGCTCGACTCCAATTATTGTAGTTCAATTCGTTCAACAGTGGTGCAACCAAAACGTCATATATCTATTAAACTTTTTATTTATGAAATATAATTTTTTATCATAAAATATATGATAAATTTCACAATAATTAATTAATACATTCGAATTCAGTTTTAGACATCCAATTATTAATATTGGCATTCGTCAATTCAATTATGACTTAAAAATATTTATAAGATATATTACTTTGTATATATATAGAATTTGAAACATATATTGGATTTTTTATTTTGAAATCTTATGTATAAAAAATATTTTAATAATATTATACCACATTGGTTCTTTTTTTCTTTTTATTATATTCATCTTTGAATTACACTATCTTAATATTTATCATTATTAACAAATTTTGTTCACTTTTATTTCATAAAAAAGAAAAGCACTCGTTACTTACTCCCTTTAAAATAAATAAAAAATTGAATATATTATTTCAAATACATCTATTTTTTCAAATAACTTTTTTTCAAATATTTCGGTCTAGATAGAATATCCTTATATAATCCTGTCGTTAGTTTTGTTCCGGGTGATATCTTACATTCTAGGTAGAGACAGTTAAATTGAATTTTTTTCTTTTCTTTTTACTATAATACTTTCTATGCATACATTTGAAAATATATATATATATACGATAACATATAAAATTCATTATCTACTCTTGTCAAACAATTATAATAAGAGATAAAATTAATCAGATATCGACAAGGTTAAATGGAATACACTTTGAATTCTATTATTGGTATATTATATTAATAGAATTAGTTTTAATAGTAGAATTATGATTATTGTGATATTATTGTTGAAATATATAGTTGAGTTTAGCATGATAATTAAAGTGAGATAGTATATAATTTTTTTTATTACATAAAGTAATTAAGTAATTTTTTTAATTATTAACATTATATTTTTTTATTAAATTTGCTAATTATTTTATTAATTTATAACATTGAAATGGTGTCTAGAGTATCTCCAACTGTAGACACGTTTCGCCATGTAGTTAATTAAAATGGCAATGTAAATGTATACATATTGTGTCGTATAGTTAAATAAAATGGTGAGTTTATAGTTGAAATTGTGCGAGAGTTGTGATCACAGTACTTTTATATTTTAATAATAATAATAAATTTATATCTTTACTTTAATTTTATTAATTTATTAATAATAATAAATTTATATTTTTTTATTAATTTATAACACTTGATTTATTTTTAATTTATTTATGTCATATATTTAACTTTTAATTTTTTATCATTGTTATCAAAATTGAAGTTCAAATTTATTTTAAATTAAAATTAAAATAATATATAATAATATTAATTAAAATATTTAAATTAATATTTTAAATTATAATAAAATTAAATATAAATAAATTATTAATATATAAATTAAAGTTATGAAATCTTCCATAAAAGTAAGACTATATACATCCAACCGATCTAGACCTCTCTACAGAATAAATTTTTTTACTTAATAAAATATCTCAAATATTTTTTTATTTTAAAAAAAAAATTCACGTTTCAATATTCTTGAAACTAACACTAATGCAATTTTATGTAAATTAAATAAAATATTTTATTTTTGTTACAAATTATTTAATATTTTTTTATTACAATTAAACTAGTTAATGAAGATAATAAAGATGAAATAAATATTAATTATAAATTAAAAAATTATGAGACAAAAAATAAACACATTATTCTTATTCATATGAGAGTGATACAATTTATGGACACTATTTTCTACAAAAATTTATCTATATTTTTTATATTGTGGTAGAATCGAAATGTCTAATTTCATGGGTTGACCATATGTAATATGATTTTTTAAGAGTTAAACCATAAAAAATAAATAAATTATTTTAAATTAATATGATAAAACAACACTAATTAATAAATGCAGTTGTTTTAAGATAATTTGGAAGAATAACGAGTAAACCGCTAAAGTGTTAACTTAAAGTACAAAAAATCAGGATGAAAAAGTCTATTCTACGGTAAACGGTTAAGAAAAATAAGGGGTCGTGGAAGTGTGATCCTGAAACAAATAAAGAAGTGAGAGTTTCCTTCTCTTTACTCTCTCTACTTGTTAATTCTGATTTTTATTTTTCTAAACTGAGAACACAAAAGTAAAGAAATAAAATTCAGTTCTCTTATCAATGGGCAACGTGGTGTGTGTTTTGTTCGCAATTACTATTTTGATTCTTCCAATGACAACGGTCCCAATTAAGTCATTTTCATTTATTTTTTTAGGTTGTTTATTGGGATGCATATTTTTGGTTTTATGTTTAAATTGTTTTAGAATATCAAAAGCAAGAAGAGAGGTGGATAATCGTATTGCTGAAAGAAGGAGAGAATTGGAATCATATGCATCGTCTAGGAGGGTACAAGTACAACCTTATGCGTGGTCAAGGTGGGAACAACCTTATACACGTGATCATCAGGAAGAGTTGAATGTATCTTTTGTTACAAAATTGGAGATTGCTAGGTGGGCAGTGAAAGCGTTGCCTCCGATTAAAAGCTTTAATAGAGATGAATCTATCGAATGTCCGATTTGCATTGAAGAATACAAGAAAGGTGAGTTGATTCTATGTTTTGGAAAGTGTGACCATGAATTTCATGCCTCTTGTCTCACTGCTTGGTTACTCGGAGGAAAAACTACTTGTCCGGTATGTCGACAAGATTTGTCAACAACCACATAGAATTTAGGATCTATTTTTTTACTAAATCTTTTGTGTTTATATTGTACATATAAACAATTGAAAGATGATTTTTTATTTTTTTATTTCATTTATTTTTTTAGTTTTTTGTTTCTTGGATCAATGAAATCCAGTTTTTAGGATTTCTTTTGCCTAAGAATTTATCAGTGACCACTTTTTAATTAATACACATTCTTTCAATTGATAGATATGACTTGTTTCAACTTTATTGGCCTCATTTAATATTTTATGCATGAATAGTCCTATTATGATAGGATCTACCAATACATATAATATATATGTTTAATGCTGATAGAAAATATTGAACATTAAATTTAAATTTTAATAAAACCAAATGCATATATGAAATCAATGTGATTGAGCCTTAAAAAATTTAGAATATTATATTTGTGGAATGGTCCTTTTTCCCTAGATTGGGCAAATTAATAAATATTGATGGATAGGTACAAGAATTCAAGTGAAATAAATAAAGGAGAAAAACTACTCAAAAGTCAAAATCTCTCGATACATATTTATGGGTTTGTTGAATACACAAATTTTATTAATGCACTTCATTGGATATTTTAATTTCATATATTCTTTTTTATTTAAAATTCTTTATTATATTTTATATTAAAATTTATATATTAAAATATTCTACTTAAAATTTATATATTAAAATATCTTACTTCTTTCTCATTTATAATTTTTTTTTCTTGAGAGAAAAAGATAGGAGGAAGTTACAATGAATGGTTGAGAATTATGATAAAATAAGAAAAAATATAGGAGGAAGTTACAATGAAGTTGTTAATTTTAAAATGGTTGAGAATTATGATAAAATAAGAGAAAAGATAGGAAGAAGTTACAATGAAGTTGTTAGTTAAAATAATATAACATTCATCCCACTTCATTTATACATTTTCTTTGTAAGTATATTATTTATTGAGTTTTGAATTGCATTGTTAGTTTGATTGATTATATAGGCTCAATGTGTCATCACGGTAGGTTGGAGTGTTAAGGTGTTATCACGGTAGGAAGGAATTCATAGCAGTTAACTTTTATATAATTTATTAATAATAATAAATTTATTATTAATTTATAGCCATTAACTTCTTTTTAATTTATTAAATAATAATAATTTTGTAACCACTAGTTTTTTTGGAATTTCATAGCAGTTAACTTTTATATAATTTATTAATAATAATAAATTTATTATTAATTTATAGCCATTAACTTCTTTTTAATTTATTAAATAATAATAATTTTGTAACCACTAGTTTTTTTCCCTTTAATTACGATTATTAACTCATTAATAGGAACAATTTGTTACTCATACTTTTTCTTCACAATTATTGTTATAAAAATTTAAGTTCAATTTTATTTTAATTTAATTTTTTTATTTTTATTTTAAATTAAAATTTTATTTAATTTTAAATTAAAATAATGTATAATAATATTAATTAGAATATTTAAATTAATATTTTAAGTTATAATAAAATTAAATACAAATTAAATATTAATGTATAAACTAAAGTAATGGAATATAATATAATTTTTTTAAAGTTAAACCGTAAAAAATGAATGAGTTGATTTATGGTGATGTGGCATAGTAAAACTTGAATCATGTTGAGTTCATAGTTGGAGTAAGATGCTCTGAATATTTCAATTGTGAGTGTGGGACACGATGGATTAGCCATTAGGAAGAAGTGAGGTTTCCAAGGAAAGGAATTACATTGGGCGAGGTTGATTTAACTCTTTTATCTTCGATAGTAAATTATTTCATACTCATTAATATAAACATTATTTATATATTTTTTTAAAATAAAATGTTATAAAAAAAACATTTGAGTAATAAAAAAATTTAAGACTTGTAACTTTTTCGTTATATTTGGGATAAAAAAATTTGAACAGAACTAGTACTAAATATATTTTTCAAACATAAAAAGTTAGATGGTCAATTTTGGTATGCATATTTATCTAATTATTTAAATACTGGATATTTTTTACAAAATTTTAATATTGTGTACATAACTATAAATAAAGAGTGTATGTATATCAAATTTTTATGTAGTTTCTTTCTTAATTTTATTTTTTATTTAAACTATTTTATTTATAATTTAATTTGTATTTACCCAATTAAATAACTCATTTTTAAATATTATAGTTAGGTGATATTATGTTTTGATATAATTATTTTTCTTTCAATTTTATTCTTCATTAAAACTAATTTATTTAAAATGTTATAATTCTTTACACCATAAAATCACTTAATTTTTAAATAAACTATACTTATGTAAAAGGGGGCGCAAGTTTTATTGTAGATTTCTTTTTAATTTTTTCTACTGTTTTTTCTTCTTAAATCACTGAAACTTATTTATAATTTTATTTTCTTTCAAAGAACTGATCTTTTTTTATATGTGTGTATGGTGGGGGTGCGGGTGGGATATTAAGTTTTGGTGTAGTTTATTTTAATTATATTATTCTTTATCCAAAAAATTATTAGTTTTTAAATTACATAATTTTTTTTTAAAAAAGACATAACAAAAGCGGACACACAAACATTGATGTTCGTTTGCACGCTACTATTTATAAAATAAACAAATTTTATTTGAATTTACTTTTTTTCAACTATTTCCGTATTATTATAATTTAGTTATTGATTCAACCTATATATCACGATATTAATTGATTTTGAATGGTTACACAAACCTTTTAAATATTGTTTATGATGTTATTTTTATTTATTTATATAAGGGAGATCATCTCAACTACTTAAAGTGACTCTCAATTAATTAAAGTAATTAATTTGTGCAAGATCATTAATTTATCCCAAAAAAAAAAACAAGATCATTTAATTCATTTTATATAAAATGAATATCTTTTTAGATTAAATACATTTTGGTCCATATAAATATATCTTATTTAATTTTTAATCTCTCTAAAAAATTTATTCAAACAATATTCCTTCAAAAAAATTCTCTCAACAGTTGTGGTTTCTACTTTTAATTCAACTTATGTATATTATTTGAATTTTTGAATAATTTTTTTGTAAATATGTTTATAACATTATAAGAGTCACCCCTACAAAAAGAATTAGAAAATTTTAACAAAAAGATGAATAAATAAGTTGAAGATAATTTCATTACAAAAATGTACTAAATATAATATAATACTTATTTTTAACTAAAAAAATTAATTAATTAAAATATACATCTCTTTCTCATATCCTTTGAGCCACATGGTGATCATAATGTGTTTACACCGATGTCATCAATGGTCCACTAGAGAATTCGGACAGTTAAACCTACTCGTCGATGTTTTGTTCCTCAACTTCCTTGTAATCCATCTATTCAGATTCTTGAACATCTTCGCCAAGGTCATGAGACCTAAAACCACATTTGTTGACGATGTGGACAGTTTGCTTCATTCATTCGTCGATATGATATTTTCGATGCAACTCTGTCGGTCTTATCACCTCTATCGTCTTTGTTGTTGACGATAGTACGAATAATTTCTCTGTTCGCACCTCTAGTTCTAGGCAGTGTAAAATTAAGTTAACATATTAGTTATCATATCAATAATTTTTTTAAAATCCAGTAAAAATATAAATTTTCAAACATTTTGAATATTTCAAAATCTTCAAATATTTTAAAATTTTTAATTTTGAAAGTTTCAGTTTTCAAAACTTTTGAATGATAAAAAAAAAATCATATTTTCGAAAGTTTAAAATATTTGAAAAATTCAAAAAAAATTCATATTGTTTAAAAATTTTGAAATTTCTAAATTTATCCTATTTCAAACATTTCATATTATTAAAAAGTTTTAAAATTAATGGATTTATCGTATTTCAAATATTTCAGTTTTAATCTTATTAGAAACTTTTACCGTTTAAATTCGTTCACGTACATTTTAACGTGTAATAGATTGCTTATTTAAAAAAATATTATGAGATAATTTTGGTTTTGGCTATTTCCCCAAGCCTTTAGGGTTTAGTGGCGATTTTGCTGTTAAGATCTTAGTCTTTAATTTCTCTTGTAGGAGTTCACACTTATCCCGAAGAGTTATTTATTGTCTTTTCTTGTTCTTCGCTTTGCCCCTCATACCATATATTCTCCTCATAGGTTTTAGTGGATTCACATAAGTGTGTCGAGAAAGACGACTCTACTATACTTTCAAACTCTATAGTCTCCCCCGTACGTCAGATCAAACTTCATTTTCCCTCCACGATATTGCATTTAGTCTCAATGAATTTATGCCTCCTTTGATTAAAATGTTGTTGCAATCATTGTTAATGACGAGAGACAATATTTTTTGAAAGATAAATCTTATTGCTACTCTCTAAGACTACATGTCTTAAAACGAAAAGATGTGAGCATCTTGTATTTTATTCATAGGAAATTGAGCAATTTGTATCGATCTTTTTTTCTCCTAACTCAATTTACTAGAAGGGAAAAATCATATAATTTCTTATACTTTAATAGGGGCGGCTATCTATACATTTAGTTCTACTGCCTTTTAAATTTGTGATTATGTATATTTGTATTGGGATTTTGACTATATATTAGGATCTGAAATAATTTTTCTAACGAAAAAATAGCTATTTTACAATAAAAAATATCTAATTTAATGGTAAAATATGGATTAATATTCAGATTGAATTAGAGAATTTGGAAGGAAGAAGTAGGTTTAACTTAAACCAAAAATGTAATAAGGTTAAGAAAAAACTTTATAAAGTAAAAAATAGTACAGTATTAATTTTAGTTTAAAAAAAGGTTACACATGTTTTCAGTTTTTTATAAAATTAAAAAAAAAATTATTCACTTTAAATCTCTGTTTTTATTTTACATAAACTTTTTTTAAGAACTAAAAATATCTATTTTTTTCAAAAAAATTTAAAATAAAATCTAAAAGTGAATATATTTTTTAGAGACTAAAAAGTTGATAATCATTTTATAATGACTCCAAATAAAATTTTAAATTTTATAAAAATTAAAAAATTATTTAACCTTTTAAAAATTTGTTAAACATTCAATGTAAAAACATCAATTTTTTAAACACTTAAACAGTTGTTTTTGTAATCTCACTGTTTGATCCGCGCTTATTAACGTACATAGCTTAAGCCATGTAAATAGTTGAATTCACTAGAATGTCAAACATTATAACTATAACTATGGTAACTTTAGAGTTACAAGGTGATGTGGCAACTACTGTAACCTTACAATTTCAATAAGAAAGTAAGGTGGCTTTTGTGGACTATAAAAAACCTGGAATAATTGCAATAATGACATTCTTACCTTGAGTTTAGAGAAATTTACTTTTAACCTCTTTTTGTCCTTTATTTGCTTGTTTAATATTCCTAAAATAGGATATATTTGTTCAAGATCCAATCTCTCTACAAACCAAAATTAATGTACGAATGATATATCGTTGTTGACTAATTAAACGAGTGGATGAATTAAGGCTTATTATTAGCTTTGTATTTTCATTATTTTCTCATTTAAATTTTCCACTTTTGTTATTTTACAAAACATAGAGTTGCACATAAATTAGTTGTGCCATTGTCTAGTAGCACTTTAATTGCAAGTAGCAAGGTTAAGAGAACACAATTCATTGTATGTGAAAAATTCCGGATCTTTTTTGTGTTTCTCTTTTCAATTTGACAATAAAATTAATACATGGATTATGTTTACTTGTTTTCTTAGGTTAATTTAATATACAAGAGAAAAGAAAAAATGAAGGATGCAGATGTGTCAAAACAAATCCAGCAGATGATTAGGTTCATCCGCCAAGAAGCTGAAGAGAAAGCTAATGAAATATCTGTTGCTGCAGAAGAGGTTTGTTTAGTTGATAACTTATAGGAACATTTTTTTGCTTAACTAAATACACTCAATTGTGATTATCATTGATTAATTATATGTTTAACAAATTGTTTTATTAATTAATATCAATGAGTGGTGATATATTTATCATTATTGAAATTCATCGATTATTGTTGTGATTCATTACAGGAATTCAATATTGAAAAACTACAATTACTTGAAGCTGAAAAAAGGAAGATTAGACAAGAGTACGAGCGAAAAGCCAAACAGATAGATGTTCGTAGAAAGATGTGAGTTTATAATTACTTTTTAATTTTTATTTTCAAAAGACTAATTAATGTTTTAAAGATTAACCTTAGTCTTAGAAAGCTTAAAATTTATATTCAATGATATATTATGACAGATTTTATGAAACTTTGTTTATTTGCATGAATAGTGAATACTCAATGCAGCTGAATGCATCTCGTCTAAAGGTACTCCAAGCACAGGATGAGGTGGTGAATTCTATGAAAGATGCGGCTAAAAAAGCTATTTTGCGTATCGCAAATGATAAGAAAGTATACAAGAAACTGATCAAAGATATGATTGTTCAGGTATTTAATTAGTTGATTAATGATATCATTTGTTAGCATCCAAAAATTGTTTAAAAGATTAAAAATACAATTTAGCCTAATAACTACATAAAATATATAATATTTATTTTTTGACAAAGTTAATTTATTCAATGTGTTTCAGGGTTTACTACGGCTGAGGGAAGCATCTATACTACTGCGATGTAGGGAGAGTGACCGTAAACTGGTTGAGTCATTGCTAGAGGAAGCTAAAAAAGAATACTCAGAGAAAGCAAACGTGCAAGTTCCTAAAATTGCCCTTGATGATCGTGTTTACCTCCCACCACAACCAAAAAATGGCTCGCTCGATTCGCATGAACCTTTCTGGTATCTTCTTCTATTTATCTTTGCTTTTTTATTATCAAAACCGAATAAAAATTAATACAGGGATACTTCAACCAAATACAACATAAAAACAAATTCTTCGTTAAAATTTCAATTCAAGGGAATCTCTACCCAATTTGCAACTCCATTCTCGAACTAGATATTATTTATAAATAAATAATTAAACAAATTGAATGCACCCAACAAAAAATCAGTTTTGTTGAGGTGTTATAGAAAAAATTATGGTAAATTTCATTCTTTTTACAAAATCTTTTTTTATTATGCATTTATTTGTAGAAGATAGTGAAAATTTTATGTGACACATCTTAGTGTTAAATGAACTTTACTCTTATTAATTTAAAATAATCATCAATAATAATGAGTTCATACTTTTTATCACTAACATATACTTTTTATCACTATCATACAAAATCTTTATAGGAGGACTAAATAATTCAAGATTTAAAGGTTCAAGAGGTTTAGAAGTGAAAATAACATATTTAAAAGAAACGGATGACTTTTTTTTTTTGTTTATCTTCATGACATGCCTCAAAAAGAACATCTTATTCATATTTAAGATTTGACAATCTTATGACTAGATCAAGTTTTTTCAACTATGAGATTAACATCAAATTCACATGTCTTAGTCTTTTGTGCCAAATCAATTATTCTACATTCACAACCATAAAATACTTTATTTCTTGTTTTTGCAAATCAAATAAGTTTATTTTGTAGTTATTGTTTTTCCTTTGGCTAGTAATTAATATGGATCCATGAGTTTGATTTATTGCTTTACATGACTTTTGGATGAAGATTGATTTATGTTCAGTAGGCTATGCATTAGTCATTTTACCAATAAAATATTTTGAATAGAAGGAAGAGAATTGATATCTATTGTGTCTTGCTCAATGATCTTACTCGTCTAATCACCTCCAAAACATATGAATCATTTGTTCTTGAGGGTCGGGTCTTTGAAAATAAATTTTTCTCTTGGCATGTGTCGTGAGCATCCATTCTACAAGTACCATAACTAGTGTTTTAACTTTGTTGCATACCTACAAGATATATTATTTTATTATGAGATACCCACATTTGGTTGGGTTCTAGTTTGTTAGTTCTGAAATGTGTCTTGTTTTTTCATGTTTTTTGCATATCACAATTTTTTTTTTTATTGTGACCTTTCTTTAAGCAATGTACACAAGTAGTATCAAGTAAGTTAACCTTATGAGTTTTCTCTATTTCTACAAAACCAATATCTTGTTAATTGTCTATGTTCACACCATAGATCATAGAGACTTGTTTGTTTTCTTCTATGTCGTTTTCAAGAAATTCTTGAAAAGCTTTTTCATATTTAACATAATTATATATTGTATGCTCTGAGATTTTTGAAATGTTTTGTTTCTGAGTTAGGTTTTCTCTTTTTAGATTGTCAAAATCTTTTTCAAGTGAGTTGTATTTATTTGTTAAGATGACAAGAACCTTTCTAAGAGCTTTTAGTTTTGAATAAACATTATGGTTCTTGTTTTGAAACCCATTTAATACAACTAGAAGTTCATTACGAGATAGGTCAAATAATACATCAGCTTCTTCATCAATAGACTCATTGTTAGATTTAGAGTCAAAATGTGTATTTGTCATCAGAGCCATGTTTGCATGTTTTTCGTCTTCATCAGATGATTCTTCCAAGTCATCCAAAGTAACCATAAGATCTATTTTCTTTGTTGTGAAGTCTTTTCTTTGGGAGATTCCCTTCTAAAGTTTAGGATAGTCTAATTTAAAATGTCCCGGTTATTTGCATTTATAGCATATTATTCTTTTCTTGTCTAATTTTCACCTTTTTCTCTATTGTTTTGGAATCATCTTAAATCTCTTTTGGGAAAATGTTTATTTTTGTTGTTTCACGTGTGTTGAATTTTCCTTAAGATGAAAGATAACTCTTCATCAGTTGAGTTTTCACTTTGATCGTTTGATTCGTTTTCCTATAAGTCTTCAATAACTTGTAACGCCTTGGAGTTTGCCTTTTTTCTATGGGATTTGAGAGCCAAGGACTTTGAATTATTCTTGGTCTCATCTTCAACTAGGTCAATCTTGTGGGATATGAGTGAACTTGTCAGTTCTTCCAGAGGAAGTTTGTTTAGATCTTTAGTTTCTTGAATTGTTGTTACCTTTGACCTCCACTTGCTAGGAGACCTTCTAATGATCTTTTTGACGTGATCAGATGTAGTGTAACTTTTTTGGAAAATCTCTAATCTAGACAAGAGTTTGGAATCTAGAAAAAAATTGTCAATGTTTACATCTTCTTCCATCTCGAAAAGTTCATACTTCATGACGAGAAGTTTGTCTTAGCTTTATATACCTACTTGTTTTCTTCATAGTTGAGAACCAGAATATCAAAAATACTCTTTGTTGTTTCTTTATTGCTGCATTTTTCAAACTCTTTGAAGGTAATATCATTCATCATAAAGATTCTTGCGTTATGATGCATCTTGTATTGTACTGTTTCTTTTTATTGGCGTTGAGATTCTTTCTGGATATTTCAAAACCAACAACATCTTTTGGAGTGTCATAGTGATCTTCAACAATGTCCCAAAGTTCGAGATCATGTGAGATGTAGAAATCTAAATGTTTGTGAGAAAAGTTTTTATAATGTTTTAAACATGCATACAAAAATTCAAACGATACACGTTAATTGACGGAAAATATTTGATGAACCATTATTTAAAGAACAAATTTATAATAACTAAAAATGAAATATGATATACTTATAAAGAGTAAAAATTTATTCAACTAAAAAAAATATAGTTTGCATATCACCTATTTCACTAATTTGTTTTCAATAGTTTTTTGCAGTAATATTATACTAACAAATATAGAATTAATATTTGATTAAACTATATGTTTTGCATGTGTGTTTAATTTTTTCATGGAAACCAGGAAGATTAGTATTAATCTTGGATAATCAGTAGATAATGCTGGAGTTATCACCTTGTGTTTTTCATTAAAAGAATGAGACAATGGTAATACTCTATATGTATGCTTATTTTTGATGTAGTTCCGGAGGAGTAGTATTGGCATCAGAGGATGGCAAAATAGTGTTGGAGAATACCCTTGATGCACGACTTGATGTCATTTTTCGACAGAAGTTACCTGAGGCATGTTCATTATCTTACACTCCTTCCATTCATTTCAATCAAAATGTAAATTTTCACCTTGTTAGTGCAAAAACTTTATTATTTACAATCAATACTTATTTATTCCTTTGCAGATACGAAAGCGCCTGTTAGGTTGACCAACACAATGCAATTTTATTTATATTTTTATATCAACATATATGGAAAGGCAAGGACATCGTCACATCTTGACGAACTTGATCAGAGCCAATGATACTTACTTTTACTTTATCTTTCGTTTTATTTTAAGGTTATGTGTTGCATGTCTCCAATTTTGTTGTATTGTTTTTTTAAATTAGACGAGATGAAAACTATTTAAAAATATGTGTGTTATAAACAAAATTATCTATTTGAATTTTAAATATAGTTTATAAATTTGAGCTTGTTTTATAAATATAGTTAATGCATATGTGGTTATCCTGGATGATGCTTTACTAACTTGTTGCTTTGTATCATCCACCATCTAATTCATTACTATATATAATGTCAAAACTTGTATGCAAGAGCCATTGTTTCTGTTAATAACATTTTATAATTGAATAGAGATAGAAAAAGTTAGGGGGGAAAAAAGGAAATAGCTAGTGGTAATAAGGAATGAAGTAATAGAAACATGAACTTCAATGTTATTACTCAAAATAGTCTTAGATTTCAAGTACATCATACTTCACACATCCAAATATAATATGACAAAATTTTATAGTAAAACACCTAATGAATTTCACATATCTAAATATCAATCTCATGAACTTTACATATAGCTTAAAGATAATGTTAAAATTCTTCATATATCTTCCATCATGTAAAATAAATCTTTCATGGTGCATAATTATTCTCCTTTGGTTCACAATGTTGATTTTTCCTATTGTAAAAATATTCACTCTGCAAAAATAAATAATAATCTATGTGAGAGTCACATAAATGGCACATGATTTGTAAAAAATAAACATAATCACAATTTTCCATACATGCACAAGAGCAAAATTGAAAATCAAACTTAACCTTTAAATCTAAACCATGAAATAAAACATTATAAGTCAAATCACATATTGGTATCCAGATTCAAGATCCACAAATCACATCACACTCGATGCTTCAAATCTCATCGCCGAGAATGCTTACAATGGTGATCAGAGGATCAAAATGACCAATGGTAACTCTACTTGTGTTACACAGATTGATAACTCTTCCATTTTTACAACCAATTCAAACCAATCTTTACTTTTTCATAATTTATTACATGTGCCAAGTATTTCTAAAAATTTGCTAAGCGTTTCAAAATTTGCTAATGATAACAATGCATATTTTGAGTTTCATGTTTATTATTTAGTGTCAAATCTCAGGTCAACAATGAAGTTCTTCTTGCTGGTAAGCTTAGAAATGGTTTATATGCTTTTGATTTCATTAAATTGTAAAATCCTTGTAATCATGATGTTTCCTCCTGCTCAAACATCACTTCTACTTGCTACAATTCTACACGTTTAAGTATTAATGATCTTAGGCCTTGTAATAGTAAGTCTGATAATGATTTTTGGCATGCCAAACTTGGCTATGCATCTACTAAACTCTCACTCCATTAATAAAATGTCAATTGTTTGTAAGGCATGTTGCTTGGGTATATCACATAAACTTCCTTTCTATGATTCCTTAACTATGTATGATACTCCTGTTCGACTTATTTACTCTAACATTTGGGGTCCTGCACCCATTACGTCCACTAATGGTAGCAAGTATTACTTACATTTTATTGATGCTTATTCCAAATTTACTTGGATTTACTTGTTACAAGCTAAATCTCAAGCCTTTACATGCTTTGTTCATTTTAAAACAATGATTGAAAATCAACTTGGACTTAATATTAAGTCTCTTCAAACTGATGGTGGTAAAAAGTATGTCGCCTTTTCCAAATTTATATCTAATTATGGCATCATTTATCGAGTAAGTTGTCCTTATACACATGAACAAAATGGTTCTATTAAAAGAGAGCATCGTCATATCACTGAAGTTGGCTATACACTATTGCCTAATGCATCTATTCTTCTGCACTATTGGGTGAAGGTTTCAAAATTGTTGTGCACAATCATTAACAGTTTTACCAACTCATTCTTAATAAGTGCTCTCTTTTACAAGTTCTTTTTAATCAAATGCCTGATTACATTACCTTTAATGTTTTTGGATGTGCTTGTTATCCCTATTTAAGACCATATACCAAACATAAGTTGCAATTTAGATCCAAATGGTAGAATTTATAATTCAAGACATGTCACTTTTGATGAAAATTTGTTTCTTTTTCAAGTTGATCCTTAATTACATAATCATAAGCCTCATCATGTTGTTTCTATTGATTCCTCTTCTGAATTTGTACCTACTTTAGCTTATGTTCCATGCCAAACGAGATTTTCATTACTTACACCTCATGATGAAATTTCTATTTTGCATGATACTTCTACTACTGTTGCCACTACTGCTGTATCCTATGAGATTCCAAGTCGTTATGTTGCCTTATCTGCTTCTGTGTTGCCTCGGCCAGCTTCACATGTTCATAGCTCCCTCTCTACTTCCAGTCCTGCCTCAACTTCATCAGTTTCATCTCAATCAACTCATAAGCCAACGGTTCCAACCAGACCTCGCACTGTCAATGATCATAATATGAAAACTAGAGGCAAATGTGGCATCTTCAAACCAAAGATTTATCTCACTTTATCAACCAGCAATCAACATTTTGAGCCAAAATCCATTAAATCTGCTCTCAGATTACCTCATTGGAAAACTGCAATGGATCAAGAGTATGTATCCCTTATACACAAAAACACATGGAGTATTGTTCCTCCTCATGCCCACAGCAACATCATAGGATGTAAATGGGTCTTTCGAACTAAATATAATCCAGATGGCACTATTTCTAAGTATAAGGCAAGATTAGTTGCCAAGGGTTTTCATCAACAAGAAGGCCTTGATATTTTTGAGACATTTAGCCATGTTGTCAAGCCTACAAACATTCGTGTCATCCTCATTATTGCTCTCTCTTAAAACTGGCTCATCCAACAAATAGACGTCAATAATCCATTTTTAAATGGTGATCTCACTGAGTTTATCTATATGGCTCACCTCTAGGTTTCATTCATGGTGATGGCACACTAGTTTGCAAGCTTAATAAAAGCTTTTTATGGCCTCAAACAATCCCCGCGAGCTTGGTTTCAAAAACTGCATTTTTTCCTTACAACATTGGGTTTTCAATCAACTAAGAGTGATGTTTCTATGTTTACTAAACTCACACAAGCACATACTCTTTTCATTCTAGTTTATGTTGATGATAATATAATCACTGGCAGCTCTCTGACTGCAATCAACTCTATCATCAGTTCTCTCAATTTCAGCTTTCCCCTCAAACAGTTGGGAGATCAAAGCAAATATGGCAAATGCCAATCCCATTCCCACTAGACCTAACATGGCTTGTGTTGTTAACAAAGTTTGTCAAGTCATGCATTCTCCAAAATAAGCTTATTGGACAGCAGTCAAACGTAGACTAACATATCATCAAGTCACTTCTACATATGATTGCTTTGTGTGATGCAGATTGGGATATGATATTGATGATAGACGTTCCACGACGAGTTATTGTGTTTATTTAGAAAATAACTTGGTTTCATGGTCTTCAAAGAAGCAGCCAGTCATGTCCAGGTCAAGCACCGAGGCAGAACATGAGAGTCTTGCAGATGTTACTACTGAACTAATATGGCTAAAGTCTCTTCTTCAAGAATTACATATTATGAATAAAGCTGCTCCAACTGTCTATTGTGATAACTTTAGTGTTGTTATGCTTGGATCAAACCTCATTCTTCATTTGAGAACTAAGCATTTTGAGTTTGATCTTTACTTTATTCGTGAGAAAATTCAAGAGGTGTAAAGGGTATTAAGTCTAAACCATAGTTAGTTCGCTTAGAAGATACTAAGCCTATGTCAATTATGTTCGTTAATTACTTAGTCAAAAGTTAGTTATTCTAACAGTTAGTTAAACTAACTAACTAACTATATATATATATATATATATATTGTAATCGCTTTGTGAATGTAAGAAATTCAATTAACGAAATAATGAATAAGCCTAGTGTACTCAATAGAACACAACTAGATTACAATGATAATAGCAATATTACAAAGGTAAAACGAACATAAAGCACCTCAACAACAATATATTTGAACTAATTAATAACATCATAGTCAGCACATAAATTTTCACACAAAATGATCGTTCAAATTGTAAATTGACATCTACCTTAAATAGAAAAGATTTATCCACCAAATTAGTAATAACTTTGGGCATGATGGTTACTATAATACTCTTCACAACTATATAGTTTCAATTTTTAAAGCCTAAGATGTATTATCTATTATAACATATTAAAATAACATTTGAATTTACTGATAAATCAGCGCTTTGAACATCACGTAAAGTTAATTGTTTGATGCAATTGTCTGACTTTCTATTTTTCGATAGAAGCAGTTATAATATTTTCTTTGTTTGTTCCTTATTAAGTAATCACCAAATTTCCAAATTGGCAAATGTAAAAAGTTTGAACATCTTATTCTAAAGCTAAATGAATTTTTTGTCTTTATTATGTCTCTATATTATTTTCTATTTACTTTATATCTTAAATTTTTCTATGTTTTCAATATATTTACTCCTAATAATTTTTAACTTTTGGATACATATCATTTGTTTTTCTTTAACTAATATTTTTTTTGGACATGTTGAACACTTCTTTTGAATTCTTAAACTATAAAATGATGTTTCTTATTTGATTTTTGACATTTTCAATTCCTTCATGCTTTTTCAATTATCACCCTCAAATATCAATAAAAAATTTGATATTATATAACTTTTTGGTGACTTCTTTAGCTGGTTCAAAGTTTATGTTCATGTCATTTTCTCTTTTCCTTTAATTTTAATCTTCTTCTATTTCTCTCTTTTTTATCTATGTTTTTCGGTTCTAATTTAATATGCACAACTCGATTTATTCTAGTTTAAGTATTTTCTCATTACTTTTTATATCTTAATTTTTTTTTTATTTTCAATATATTTACTCTGATAATTTTTAACTTTAAGATATAAATAGTTTGTTTTTCTTTAACTAACATCATTTTGGATCCATTGAAAACTTCCGAATTCATAAATTAAAAAATGATCTTTCTCATTTTCAATTCCTTTATTCTTTTAGATATTTAGGTCAACTATATGTAATGGATATAGACAAACCTATAATTCATTTTATCCAATAATTTACGATGTCAATTAGCATAACAAATTTGTTCTAATAGTAGTTTGAGCATACACAATAACCAAGTTGCATATGGGGAACATGCCTTCACATAATTTTGTTCACAATTCACACAAATTGTTTATTTGGACAACCAATAGTATACATCATATAGAGTGTCAGTTTTAATCAATATTCTTTTGGTTGTAATGCATTTATAAAAAATAATAAATAAATTTGCAAAGTAGTAAGGACAAAATAACTCATCAACAATAAAACTAAGAATAAGAAAATATAAACAATGAAGAAAATACAATATCTTTGACACACAAAGAAAACTATGATTGAAAAACAAAAATCTATCTATTTTTCATTATACCATATATTTTCATATAACTCCATGATTGAAAAATCAACATTAAAAACATAATTTTATATAAAGTCACTATATATTGGTAATTCATCGCATATAAATGCATCACAATATTTTAATTACATTTTAATTATTAAAATGTAACAACCACCTTAAATGATCCTAAAATATATAAAAACATAGTAATCACAACTTAAAAACCAATAATCAATTTTGAATAGACACTCCAATTAGATTTAAACCAAATTAAATAAATAAATATTGAAACAAAAATATTTTAATAAATGTTAGCAATATAATTGATAAAATATTCAAATACTTTTAAATGTTTATTTAGACATTAAAAATAGTCAATATACGTCATGATGATTCTTCATCATATGCATATTTTTTATTGATTTTAGTCTTATTTACTTTTAATCATTAGTTAATTTAAGGATTTATTTGATATATTTTGTTGATTTTAGTTCTTTGATTTAATGAAATGCTTATGTTCTTATTTCGTTGATTAAGTATAGATTTTTTCGTAGTTTTGTGTTGTTACTTTTTTTTAGTGTGGTGCTGAATTTTGGTCAGAAATCAACATGACTTATGTAGAGTCTTTCAGTCATATCTGGAGTTGTAGGTGTTCAATTGGAGTCAACCCAAGTGCAAATGAATTCTAAGATCCATAGGTACAATTTTCATGAAGACACCGGAACCCAATTCAGAATCAAAAGATGCGACAAATGCATAAAACATCAAACAGAAGAAGTTGTGCACCTTGTAACGCCCCAGATTTTTAATCCAAAACGTTACTAAAAAATATTTATTTCTAATAAAAGTTTACGATTTTTTTTAATACTTAACATTTATTCATTTTAAATAATTAGAAACATTCACATTTAATATCATTAAGAAAATATTTATTCAAAATTAAAATAATGTAAAGACAATATTCTTAACAAAAGAGAACCACTTCCGTATTTTTAGAATTCTAGTACATTTTAAAAGTTTATGACAAAAATTTAAAGAACTTAAAAAATATTAGACAATTCCATTATTAGAAAATCGTCTTGAAAGAAAAACTCATGTTTACCCAACGTTCGCCACACGTCAATACTCATTAACTACTTTTAATTCTCTTTGAACTCATTAGTACCTAAAATATTATTGTAAGGGTTAGTTTTTTCCATCATCCACATCAAACCAAAGCAAAACATATAGAAGAATAATACAAAACATATAAACATAAAAACTTCCAATTTTAAAGGAAAAAATGTGTAAACCGATAAACTGTATATCAAAACATATGCATAATGAATGCTCCTAAAACTACATTATTCAAATATAAACTTGCCACTAAGGCAACTTCCACGCAGAAAAATCACTCGTATCAATGTGGAAAACAAACTTGTCACTAAGGCAACTCCCACGAAGATGCATATGCCATAACATGAAAATATAGTATCAAATAGATATATTCCCACTCCCACACAGCCCACTAAGAATCATGTCATATGCATTCAAAATCACTTTTTAAAATCATCACTTTATTCACATATCATTAAAAAGATTAGGGTAGAGCTATCTCATCTTTTCCTCTAATTCCCAAGTTGCATCTCTAGTTGTTTGATCCCAAATCAACTTGACTAAGGTGATCCTTGCCTCGCAGGGGCTTAGTAGTCCTATCTCCAATGCTTAGTGGTGGAATTACAAAGGAAAGATTCTCCTTCAACTGGAGATCACCTGGCGTGATAATATGGGAAGGATCAGCCATGTACTTCCTCAACTGTGACACAAGGAATATGTTGTGCAATTTGGCCAGACTCGGAGGCAAGGCAATTTGGTAAGTTGTGAGACCTACACGTCGGAGGATGTGAAATGGGCCAACGAATTTAAGAGTGGGCTTCTTGGACTTCAGTTACCAACTCTAGTAGTAGGCATCACTCTCAAAAATACATGTTCACCCTCTTGAAACTCCAGCGGTTTCCTCCGTTGATCGACATAACTCTTTTGTCTGATTTGTGTTGTCTTCATCCTTTCTTGGGTCAGACTAACTTTATATGTGGTATGTTGTACCAATTTTGGCCCCAAAATTAGGTTCTCACTATCCAGATATCAACACAAGGGAGTTTGGCACTTACGCTCACACAGAGCCTCGTATGGTGCCATTCCAATGCTCACATGATAGTTGTTGTTATATGTGAACTCAACGAGAGGCAACATATAATCCCAACTACCTTGTGCATCCAACACACATGCTCTCAACAAATCTTTCAAGGTATGAGTAGTCTTTTATGTTTGTCTGTCGGTTTAAGGGTGATATGTTGAACTCAATCTCAACTTAGTACCCAACGTCTCATGTAATGCTCCCCACAAACGAGAAATGAACTACAAATCTCTATCTGACACTATACCCCATATAGTCTAACAATTTCAGCAATGTAGATCTGTGCAAGCTTAGTCACATTATAAGTAGTCCTCACGGGTATGAAATGAGCAAATTTGACCAATTTGTCGACAATCACCTAAGTGGAGTCAAACTTTCGTTGCGTCTTAAGCAATACTACCACGAAATCCATAGATATAATATCCCATTTCCATATTGGTATATGTAATGACCTTAGTAGTCCCTCTGGTTTATGATGTTCTACCTTGGCTTTCTGACAAGTCAAACATGAGGCCACATACGTTGCTACCTACTTCTTCATTCCCAACCACCAAAACTTTTGCTTAAGGTCTTTATACATTTTGGTGGTACCATGGTAAACACTCAACTTGCTTTTATGGGCCTCATCCAAGATAGTCTTCCTCAATTTTGTATTGTCGGGTATACAAACACGTTCGTTACATCTGAAAATATCATTTAGGCCCACCTCAAATTCAAGGGCCTTATCGACCTCGATCAACTTCTTTTTCTCTTGAGTCAACACGTCTATAACTTGGAGAACTTTAATTTCATTCATCAATTCACTATCTATAATTATCATTCCACATTGCACTTTCCTCAATAGGGAATCCAAATTAAGATCCAAGTCACGAAATGTCTCTAACAACTCTAACCCCTTCATTGTCACAAATGAGATATGAACTCGCTTCCTGTTTAGGGCATCAACCACCATGTTGGCCTTCCCTGGATGGTAATGCAATGTGAACTCATAATCTTTAATGAACTCCATCCATCTCTTATGTCTAATGTTAAGTTCCTTTTGATCAAACAAGTATTTGAAACTCTTATGATCGCTAAATACATCAAAATTACACCCATAGAGATAATGTCTTCAAATTTTCAATGCGAAGACAATTGCAGCTAACTCCAAGTCATGAGTGCGATAATTATTTTCATGAACCTTCAATTTCCTTGAGGCATAGGCCACTACTTGTTTGTTATGCATTAATGCACAACCCAAACCCTGATATGAAGCATCACAATAAATTTTGTAAGGCTCTTCTGGTTGGGGCAACACTAACACTGGGGATATAGTTAGCTTCTCCTTCATTAGTTGGAAACTTTTCTCACACACCTCAATCCATGAATTAATATGGTTTTTCTTCGTAACGTATGTCAATGGAGCATCAATCTTGGCAAATCCCTCAATAAGTCTCCTATATTACCTAACCAAAACCAGAAAACTTCTAATTTGTTTGACTCTTTGCGGTTGTTTCCATGTCATCGCGGCTTCTACCTTGGATGGGTCGACAACAATCCCTTCCTTAGAAATTACATGTCCCAAGAACTTCACTTCTTCCATCCAAAATTCACATTTTCCAAGATTGACATATAGTTGTTGCTCATTTAATACTTTTAGAGCTTGACGCAAATGTTCCTCGTGTTCTTCTCGGCTCTTGGAATAGTTTAAGATGTCATCAATAAATATCACCACGTATTTGTCTATGAATGGACGGAAGATACGATTCATATAATCCTTGAAGATAGATGGCGCATTGGTCACTCTTAAGGGCATCACCAAGTACTCATAGGGCCCATAATGCACTCTAAAGGTCATCTTGGATATATCACCTTCTTTCACCCGAATTTGATAGTAACTTGACTTTAGATCAATCTTAGAAAACACCTCTACCCCTTTGAGTTGATCCATTAAATCATCAATGCAAGGTAAGGGGTATTTGTTTTTTATTGTGACCTTCTTGAGTTGTCGGTAATCAACGCACAATCTTGACTTCCCATCTTTCTTCTTGACCAATAATATCAGGGCTCCCCATGGTGACACATTAGGCCGAATGAATTTCTTAGACAAAAGGTCTTCCAATTAGTTCCTTAGTTCTGATATCTCTAAGAGGGTCATTATGTAAATAGTGATAGATATGGGCCAAATACCTGGAATAACATCGATAGAAAATTCGACGTCGCGAACTGGGAGTAGTCCTAGTACGTGTGGTGGGAAAACTTCAGAGAAATCCTTCACCACTGGGGTTTCATCGACGACTATATAGTAGGTTCAAATCACACAGTAAGTCGTGCACGATAGGGGTTCCTAAGAAAGAGAGATGGGTCAACATACCACTTAATAACCAAGTCTTTCCTTAACTAAAATCCCACTAATACAACTTTTTACTGTATTACATTTCATTTCTATTATGGGGACAATAGGTTCAGGTCACATAGTAATTCATGTACTAGAGGGGTTCTCAGGAAAGATATGTGGGTCAACAAACCACTTAATAACTAAGTCTTTTCTTAACTAGAATCCCGCTAATACAACTTTTTACGGTGTTTTCCTTCCTTTCTATTATGGGAATTCTAAAATTTTATATAGGTTAGAGGTTTAAAGCACTGTATTTATTACAAAAAATTAAATTATAACACAAAAATGAAGTAATTAAAGAATATTCATAACCATTATAATTCAATTGGTCTACTTAATAACGACAATAAAGTGGAGACCAATTAATTATTGTATATCTTCAAATCAAGTCAATCTAAATCAATACACAATAATTTTACATTATAGAAAAATAAAATTAATCATTTTATGATTCTAAAATTAAAAAAAAAAAATCAATTCATGACAATTAATTGATAATGTCATAAATGTAAAAACGATTATTACATAATAATTCCACGTTATACCAAAATAAAACTAATCATTTTATGATTCTAAAATAAAATAAAAAATTCAATTCATGATAATTAATTGATAATGTCATAAATGTAGAAACAATTATACCATAACATCAAATTAGATTAAGAGTAATAAATTATTGAAAGTTTAAATTACGAGCGGTAAATTCACAAACATATTAATAATAAATTCATAAAGTTATTAAATCATAAGTATTAAATTTATAACATATAGACAATTATTTAAAAAAATTCAAATCACAAGTAGTAAATTCGTACCGTCAACAAATAACAAGTATTAAATTAATAACATACAAACAATAAAAAAATTCAAATACCAATTAATAAATTTGTAACATCATAATATTAAACTTGTAGCGTTATTAAATCACAAGTATTAAATTCATAAAATATAAAGAATTATTTTAAAAAATTCAAATCGCAAGTAATACATTCTTAATGTTATTAAATCACAATTATTAAATTCATAACATACAAAAAAAATTAGTAAATTTATAACGTCATTAAAATTAAAAATAATTATTGCATTGAATCAAATTAAAACTATTTTCAATTCATATGAATTTAAGACATATATTCAATCACAAATTACATGATACACAATATAAATTTATGTACTTAATAAAATAAAATATAAACAAAAAAGACAAAAATATAAAACCAAACAATTAACATAATTAATGGCATATAATAGTAATTTAAAAAATTAATAAAATCCAATAATTAGAGAAACAAAGAATTAACACAAGCATATATATGTGACATACTCGAAGCATTCCGCTCCAAAAGCCCCGCGAATTATTGCTCTTATATCATAATGTAACTATCCAGATTTTTAATATAAAAAGTTACTAAAAAATACTTATTTCTTAAAAAGTTTACGATTTTTTATTTCTGAATACTTGACATTTATTCATTTTAAATAATTAGTAACAATCACGTTATTTAATATCATTAAGAAAATATTTATTCAAAATTAAAATAATATAAAGACAATTATTTTTAATGAAAAAGAACCATTTTTGTATTTTTAGAATTCTAGTACATTTTAAAAGTTAGTGTCAAAAGATTAAAAGAACTTAAAAATATTGGACAATTTCATTAGTACAAAATCGTCTTGAAAGAAAAACTCATGTTTACCCCACATTTGTCACACGTCAATAATCATTAACTACTTTTGAATATTGTTGCAAAATTCAGTTGTTTCTATCATCCACATCAAATCAAAACAAGACATATAGAATAATAACACAAAATATATAAACGTAAAAACTTCCAATGTAAAAGAAAAAAATGTGCAAATCGATAAATTGTATATCAAAGCATATGCATAATGAATGCTCCTAAAACTACATGATTCGGATATAAACATGTCACTAAAACAACTTCCACAGAGAAAGATCACTCATATCAATGGGGAAAACATATCTGTCACTAAGGCAACTCCCACGAATATGTATATGCCATTACATAAAAATGTAGTATCAAATAGATATATTCTTACACAGCTCACTAAAAATCATGTCATATGCATTCAAAATCATTTTTTAAAATCATCACCTTATTCACATATCATTAAGAACACATACACACATCCATATCATGAGTATCACATATTCATAGACAAATAATCATAAAAATTATGATTTTCACCACATACACATAAAAATAGATACATGATATCATATAGGCCATAAAAATTAACACTTTAACATATATAACAAGAAAATTCACGCTCTAACTAATATACATAATAAAAGTTAAAATTTTATCACATATAAGGTAAAAATTTAAACTTTATGTCATATTCATCATAAAACTACAATTTTATCACATATAGCATAAAATTTGGTACTTTACTACATAGAAGTCATATATTACAATTCAATCTCAACAAAAATTGGGGTTTTATTATTTTAATCCATTAGTCTACATTTAATCCTTTTAAAATATAAGTAATCACGATTGTTTATTTCATGTCATTCAACCAACGGCCTAACTATAATTTGTGTGGATAAAAGCCATTACCTTGGTCGCTTTCCTTCCTAGTACACACTTTAAGCCCCGCGAAGTTGTTCACAAGGAAACAAAGTTCCAAGCTTTGGATACACGAAGAAAATAAGGTGTGAATGTGATGGTGGCAAGGGTTTCAATATTATTTTTTGTTTATTATTAGTGAGTATACAAATATTGTGGACTTAGGAAAATTTAAAGTAGAATTTGATGTTTAGATATTGTTGGGCCTTAATGAAGAATTAGAGTGATAATATGTCACTCTTTTTGTCCTTTTTTTTGTGTTAACCTTCATCATAAAAACCAAGTCACAAACACATAACCCAAAATTTTACTCTTTCAAGTGGGTTTGGTCATACCAAGTCGCAAACCTTTAGCCCAATTTCTTCTTGCACTAGAAAGACACATCTACATATAATATATATCTACTTAAATATAGTAAGAATTATTAAATCAATAAGGATTTTAAATATATATATCACACGTAATTTAATAACTTTATCAACTACAATAAGTCGAACAAGACAAATAATTATCACACGTAATTTAATATTGAATAATATTGATAGATTCTAATTATGTTTAAATAATAAATTTAGAGGATGTGACACGCCTGAAGCTCAACAGCTGCGTCTGAGGCGCATTTCCACCATTTTGAATATGTCGATACGCGTCGGAAGTGCAAATTATGCGCCTGGGGTGTGTGGCATGCGGCTGAATGTTTAAAAACGCGTCTTTTTTTCACTTTCTATGGATCTTTTTTACCATTCGGAAGTTGGAAGACTTGTGCTCTAGCAGAGAAACTCAAAGATAGTTATTTCTAACACCATTGGAGCAGTTTAATCAAGAATCACTCATGAATTTTTCTTGTAATCCTTCTCTAATCTCTATCTTTTCTATCTTTGTCATAAGTAACTAAATCCTATTTGTTAGGGATGGGTGTAACAAGATGAAACCCTTATTTTTCTGATTTGATTTCTAGTTATATGAATGAGTTTTTTAAATTATTTTTCGTATCTTTGTGCTTAATGTTTTTTTATTGTTTGATCAACATTAAAATATTATATGATTCGTATTTTGAAATTGAAGTGGATTTTACGAATGTTTGAGATGAGAAATTCATGAATTTATAGTCTAGAATAGATGCAGGTCATAAAACCAATTAAATTAGTTGGAGAGTCAATAATTTAAAAAGAGAACTCATGTACGGTAATGCTTAATTTTAATCTTAAATCTACTCAGAAATTAAGGGTTATTTTAGAATTAAAGGTTTTGTCATAAGATATTACAGCAAATATAGGACATAGAAAGTGTAATTAATAAACGAGTAGTGTTGGATTGGAAAGTTAAACCGAGGTCTTCAATATAGACTCCTTGGAAACAGGGTGAAGTTTTCAACAATATAGGAAAATTGAACCGACACAATTGGTGAGAACGAAGCGGTGGTGGTGAATGAATTAACATTTCTTCGTATTATATCTTTTTTCTAAGTGGTTATACTTTTTTTTTATATAAATGGACTTGCAACCATATAGGAATCCTCTCTATTTTTAAATAAAAAAGATTTTGCGGACGTGTCAACGAAGTTGTAACGTGTTTATAAACAAAATGGAGTTGTAACGTGTTTATAAACAAAATGGAGTTGTAACATGGTTTCACTTTGTAAAAAAACTGTGCTTTCACAATTTAATTTTTTTCTTAAACTTTGTATAAAGATATTGGTTAAAATGTAAATAATAAACAAATAATCCTTAATTTTAAAAAGTAATTATAAATTTATTATTACTAACAGAAATTCATTCTCAAATTGCATAGATTCAAACATTGTGTTAAAATAATTGAGCGTATAAAGTAAAAGATTCAATGTGTGAGACATCTACAATATATTATAAGAATTCTCAACTATATTAAAAATACAATTTTGTCCTTTATAAATTTAATTTTTGCAAAAAATTTAGGGTCATAATTGTAACTTACTCTAACTTTTTGTATTTAACCAACTTCTTCAAACTTTTGTGAATTTAAAATTTTCCGGTTTACACACTGCAAGACATAGAAGAAAATCAAACATATTTATGGAGAAGAAAATCAGAGAGACTCAAGAAGAAGAAAATCGCAAATGGAACAACATAAAGAAAGGGTTGCTACAATATGTGATACCAATTTGTTCAAGGTTTGTTACTTCCTCCTTCAAACTCATTCGTTTGTATTTGGAACTGAAAAATATATATAATATTAGTATTTAGTATACTATATCCAAATCATGAAAGAAAGAAAATGGAAAAATCAGTGTCGATTCATCAGTTTCTTACTTGAACTGTTAACCCCACGTTTTCAAAATTACAATATTGTCTACTTAAATTTGGTGTTTTGCTTAGAGAAGAATCTGGGGTTGTTAATAATGTTAGAAAAATACAAAATTTGGGAAAAACAGAGGAAATAAGAAGATAGTGTTGTTGTTGATTTTGTATCTATTTAAAAATAAAAACAATTTCTTAATTCTTTAAATTATTCTTATTACCTTGTCTAATTTCATATTCTTTTGCATTTGTTGATTTTGTATCTATTTTTAAAAATAAAAAAAACTATTTCTTAGTTCTTTAAATTATTCTTAGTAGACTGTCTAATTTCATATTCCTTTGCATTGTTTTTAGGTTTTTTGTTTGTACTTCTAAATATTATTACAAACTGAAATTGCATCTTCAACTTCTTTATATTTTTTTTGCTATTAAATTATAAATTTAACCTATAAAATGAGACAAATTATGTATTATTCTTACTACCCTGTCTAATTTTATATTCTTTTGCATTTGTTGATTTTGTATCTAGTTTTAAAAATAAAAAAACTATTTCTTAATTTTTTAAATTATTCTTAGTAGACTGTCTAATTTCATATTCCTTTACATTGTTTTTAGGTTTTTTGTTTGTACTTCTAAATGTTATTACAAATTGAAATTGCATCTTCAACTTCTTTATATTTTTTTCGCTCTTTAAGTTCCAAATCTGTTGCATTTCATCTTCAGAGATATATTACAATCTGAAATAAATGATCAATTTTCAATTTATGTTTATAAAATTTGCATTGATTCACAGACAAGAAATGCAACACCATTGAAGGACATTAACACCTCAAAGGAAACTTGGAAAATAGCAGTTAGGGTCACAAATTACTTCACTGTTGTTAGTAAAAATGGGAATGTGCACGATGAAGTTATTTTGATGGATCAACAGGTCTACATTTTAAATTTTTCTTTATGTTTGGTTAACAAATATTTTCATTCTATTAGTTACTATCTCATTTTATAAATTATTTGTTATTAAAAGGCTTATCATATACATGTTGTTATTAAAAGGAGAATCAAATACATGTTGTTATACGACAAGATGATTATGTTAAATGGAGGGGCAAACTCAAAGACAATCAAACATAGATCATCCATAAATCAACGAATTCAGAAATCAGTAAGTTGACCAACTCTTTACAAATGTCTTCCAAATGTTACAGTTATGATTTAGCCTGATTAAAGGTCAAATGATTTTAATGGTGTCGACCACTCATATTCAATGAATGCAGGTTACCTAAAATAGATGATTTAGATAACTACATTCAAGGCAGTCAACTACAAACTCAAATCACATCTTCATCTCAATACACCTCACAAGAGAAGTTTATGTACAATGCTCAAGTTAAAACTCTTCGCTAAATCAAGGCTATTAGACATGTAACTATAATTTCATAACACTATTTTTATGTAGATATATACACTATTTAATTGTTACAATTGTTTTAATTACAACATGGTTTTTAGGAAATGATTTGTGTCATTGTCGCAACTCTGTCAAAGGTTGTGCCAGACAAATTCGATTGATTTTATCTTGATTGCACTAATTGCACAGCCAAAGCTAAAGAAGGGATTACAAATTATCAATGTAAATGTGGTGTTTAGGTTGCCGAACCAACTCCAAGGTACATCAAACATTAATATATGGTGTTATATATATATATATATATATTTTAAAGTATGTAATTTTATTTGTTCTTCATAATTCAAAATATATTGTCCAATCAAAGTAAAACTAAATGGTTAGAATTTTCTAACTTATAGGCATATGGAATAAAGTAGAAACACTTTGTATAGTATTAAAGGTTAGTGTTACTATTAGAAAGGTTTTCTCTTAACTGTCATATAAGGATATAAATTTGTTCGCAAACTAAAAACAAATAGCCCATAAGAGTAGTTCCATATTCAACCTTAATTTATCAGAATTTATAAATCAATATTAGAGTCCTTATAAGAAACACTTATTGGTATCATTACTAACAACATAAAACAGGTACAAAATGATCATTGAAGTTTTCCACGACAATTGCTTTTGTAACTTCCTTATGTGGGACCAGGATTGTATTTCACTACTTGGAATTTCAGCATCTCAAATGAGGAAGAATATGATTGAGGCATGTATCTAATACTTAGTCCAACTAACTTGATAGTTTGGATATTTATTGTTTAACACATAATATGACATAACTCATTTACCTGAAACATGTTATAGGCTGGTGATACTGACATAAGGATATATCCATCAGAACTTCAAGACATAATGGGGACCACTCTAGCTTTTCGTGTAAAACTACAACCATCTTCAAAACAATGTTTTGTTAATAAGTCATGGAGTGATGATGCACTTATTGTTGCAATTAAGGAACAATTTCAAATTGAACAAGTATTCAAACCATATATTGCCTTATTATATATTCTAATTGTAATAAATTATATATATTAAAAATTGCACAACATAAATTGATAGAAGTCCATTTTCAGAACACATCTAAAGGAGAACCGAGTCATGAACTTCTTAGTCAAGAAATACTATTTGACACTGTAAGTATATTTACACGACTCTCTATAAGTGCATCATTTTGATAAATACATTTTGATTTCATAAATCTCTATGACAATAATCTAATTAATTCCTATAAACTTTATGAAATATGTAGCAATCATTATCAATGACTGGTGAAAACAATATTGAAAATATTCAGTCAGCTACACCGGCTAAAAGGCCTCCAACTGATGACCAACAAGATAATGCGGGTAACGATGCAATTGCAAGTGCCCAACTATCATCATCAAAACCAATCAAGAAAGTCAAATGTGAATAGGAACTACAATGAATTATGTGCTACATAGTAGATGATGACATCAATTATGTTAAAAATTATTATTATATGTTGTAATTCTAAGGTCTAATTATGTTTTGCCTCATGAAGTATGAATCATGGGATATATATTCTCAAATTATGTATTATTGTAAACACTAAACACAAGTAAACTTTTTGGTTCAATGTTATTATCTTAAATAATAGTATTTTTTTGTTGTTGCATAATACAACATAAGTTATACAATTAGGTTATAAAATAACTCTTTAATACGTTATAAATAATATATTACATTTTATATTATGAATCAAATTGGTTCGTTTATTTTATAAAAAATCAAGTCATATTTTATTTTTTTAACAATTAATATCAATCAATAATGTCAATTTAGTATAGTACAATTCCCAAAATTAATATGGTTTGAAAATGTACGGTTTAATGATAATTATGTGTTTCATGAAATATTGATAAATATATTAGTTTGGTAATTATCGACTACAGTAATTAACTTCATTGATTTTGTTCTATTTATTATAAAAAATACTTAATTAAGTAAAAATATATAAACGACGCACCATCCGTGCTATTGTACGGATATTATACTAGTTTATTATTAAAAAAATTGAGGCTTTTTTTCCTTTGCAAACTCATAAGGTTCGAATTTGAAAAGAAGAACAATAAAGCGGTTGGACGATGGTACTACCGTCGAAGGAATTAAAAGCAGTAATACAAAGCAATTAATTTAAGGTAATTAATGAATTATTAAAATGAAAACAATAATTATTTATATATTATTTAAATAGTGTTGTGATTTAATATAAATTAAATAGTACGGTGATTCTTTAATTTAATTTAGTTATTTTTTTATTTGATTTTTTATCTTAATTTCAAGTAACAAATTGTATATTTTAAAATTTTAATAATATTATTTTTTTTTTACAAAAATTCAAAATATTAATAAAAAATTTAAAACAAAACTCATAAAATTAATAATCATTTTCAATATAATGCAAATTTCATCAAAATATAACTAAAAAATTTAAATAAACTCATATTTTTATCTCCAAATTTATCAAATTCAAATAGATGACTAAATTAAAATTAAAATAAAACATTAAATTATCACTTAAAATTAAAATAAACCAAATCAAAAAAAAATAATTAAAACTTTAATTAAAATT
>JBBPBS010001017.1:14333442-14369339 GCA_037974835.1 Cicer judaicum
TTTTTTTTGTCTTTGTTCTTTTTAATTGTTAAGCTTTTGTTTGATTTGGTTCTCTCACTTTTTTCTTTTCTTTTTTTTTAACTCATCAACTCAACTTGGTATTCTGCTGCTATTTGAATCATTGAAAAAGTGATCTGGGAAACATGCTGCTAAGAAAAAGATGCTTGGAACTATATTTCCCTCTGTTTTAGCTGAACGTTATACCTTTTAGTTCATCTCTAATCATTTTAAAGCCAGCACATTCTTTGTTGTGAGTATATTGGAGGAAAAAAGTGGATGAGTTTAGTTTTGTGTTTTGCTTTTCCGAGGAGATGAAAAAAAAAAAGAGAGTTTCTTTTGCTTTTTTTGTTTGAAATAAGAGTTTCTTTTGTTTTTATATCTTCAATTTTGGTAAATTTTTTGTTCTTGCTAAATTTGGATTCTATTTTGAAAAACTTTACTTTTAATATTGAGTTATGACTCATAGACCCTCCTCCATCCAATTCTGCTGAGGTTTAGAATTTCTTGTTTATGATAGATCTTGTTCTTATTCAACAAAATAATCATGCCTAAAAAACTTGCTTCGGAAGAAAGTGATGGATAGTATAACATTAAGTCATATTACATTTTTTTATTGTGAATCCTGAATAAAAAAAGTTAGAGACTAATGTGAAGATCCAATTTAAGGGGTCGTGCCATGTTATTGGTTGGATTAACAATCAATCTGAAGTAAAATATAAAAAGAAAATTAAAAAATTGATCTATTTAAAATTTAGACTAGATAGATAAATTATTCAGTTAATTTTTTATTTATAATAATGTCCTTGATTTTGAATATAACAAAAAAATTGAATAAACAAAATTGATATATTTTTGTTAATCCACTTTCTCGAACTACCCAACAAAGAAAAACATCAACTTTTATATAAAACTAATTTAAATGATTGAATCATCAACAACCTCTCCGATCAAATATCTGTGATTATATGAATATACCGGCCAAGGCCCAAGAGTTATAGGTCTGGTATGGTTGCAGAGAATTGGATTCAGATTCTCTGAAGTTTTATATTTTCCGAATTCCCCTGAAGTCAGCAAAACAGTGCTATAAGAGGGTTTGGAGTTAGATATGTTGAGTACACGAGTAAAAACCAAACCACTCATAATTTGTCTAAATGCAAGTGATTTTCAGAATTTAAAAAAGAAAATGCTAAGAAGTAAGTGCCTTGTAATACTTGTTAAACACCTAAAAATAAAAATATTATATTAATAAATATATTAAAAATTGTATATTTAACTTTTTAAAATTCCAAATTTATTATTTCCAAAGTTAAATTTGTACTTTTGTTAACCTGAACCTTTAAATAATCCAAATGTCAGACCATTATAACATATCTTGATCCAAATGCCTTTACTGTCCTTGATGTAGATAAAGAGAAATAAAGTATGTGTTTCAATTTTAGTTGTGTATTTCCTAAGATGAAGGTTCATCCACTTACATTTTGGGACACTTAACTTTTGTATGGATAAATGTTAGTTATTAATTTATTGAAAGGAGGATAAAACGTTAGAAGTTATTAATTTCACATACAGAACATAACCAAGAGTTGCATTTGGAATAAATAAGCTAGTTAGTCACTGAATTTGTAATCATCGGCCAATTTAGTCTTGAATTTTACGAAATAGTTAAATAGTCCTTCAATTTGCTTTGTTTTGAGTCAATCATTTTCATCCATTCGTAGAGAAGATAGGTGGGAGTTTAGGGTTTTCAAGGTTCGACATACCAATCCAACAAGCTGTTCTTTAGCTATTTCGTAAAGTTTGAAGATTAAATTGATCTAAAGTTACAGATTGTTACGTATGTGTAAAATAATAAAACGTTTTACTTGAGCATATAGCAAGTTACTGATAAGATAGCTTATTTTAACTATACGAAAATGTGCATTTTGATAAACATTTTTTGTTTTGTTTTTATTTCATTTTTGTTCTTGCGAAGCTAAGCATGACAAAGATCTCCACTAACCTTAAAGCTAAAAATATAAATAGAAAGAAATTAAAGAAGAAAAGATGCATTACAATTAATTTATGACACAGCCAAATACATAATTAATTCAGGATGTGACTGATCAAGTACTTCACCATAGAACATGCACATGCATCATGCACTCGTCAATCCAGCGAAGCTAGCCTTGTGTGACTTTGGGGCGATTAGTTTAAAATTAAATGCTGCTCAATGGTGGTGAAGAGGCGAAGGCGCAGCGGCGGTGGCATTGAGGTGGTGAGGTGGCATAGTTGGAAGAGACGGTGGTGGACATTGGTAACACTTAGTGAAAAGTCCAAATGTGTCAATTTGGTGTATGAAGTTCACCATGCTGGCCCACCCACCAAATCCAAAGCCCACGATTAGGACCCACACTACTATAAATACGTTGATCACAAATGATCCCACCCATCTTCCAACAAACTTGGGAGGTTGTTCCACAGCATTCTGCACCACAATTAATTCAATTAATTAACTCGTATAGTACTAATTAAATTATTTATGTTCTGTTTTACTATAAAAAATTGATCTGTTTTGGAGAAAGTCCCGGGGTCTGGTCTGGTAGCTAGACGGTGACAATACGCTAACACCTAATTTATTTCCATTTTCCTATTCTTTCTGTTGGCAAATTACTAGTACTTAGAAATAATAAATGAAATAAATTCTAAACACTGCATGCTATGCTGTGTTGATCAGTCAAACTAGGCTGCTACGATTAATTGAAGCCCGTGAGCACAGGATAATATTTTATTAGGAAAACAATTAGAGATATAGAAAGTTTATTATGTACATGGAAATTAGAGAATGTAATATACCTGTCGGGCAGAGGATGATTTAAAGGTGAAGATGTGAGCAAGGGCAGGGATGATGTAAACAGTGAAACTGACAAGGAGAGATCCAACGGTGGAATTGATGGGTCCAAAGAAAGGGAATATGATAGCCAAGAACCAAATTGGAATCACCACTGGCAATCTCACCAATGCACGTTTACACAAGCTCTTACACTCGTGCATACCTATTGCTTTCTCCCAAACAAAGTATAATGGGGTGCATGCAAATCCAAATGTTATAAACTGCAATGTTGATTAATTTCAATTAGAAGAATAAAAATAAGCACATTAATTATGTTTAGGAAAAACAAATAATGTAGTCGTGCCTGGTGAATGAGCATTAAAATAACAGCGGTGTCTCGGAAGGGTGATTTTGGGAGAAGAGCAAAAGCATTGGAGTGATTTAGAAGTAAGTCACCAAATGCCCAATAAACTGCTGCTGCTGATGGAAGAGTCAGTGTCAGCACATACAGGGTAGCCAGTAAATATATAGCCTTGAACTTTTGCGGCTTCCACATTGCGTGCATTATTTCCCTGTACCAGTAGTATCACTCATGTTAATATTAATTACCACTATTTTTTTTTATACCTCATCAATACTATGTACCATTATTCACTGTCAAAAGCTGGACCCCTTGAGAGTCTTCCTCATCACAATTATTATAATAAAAAGCATAAAAGCATGATAGAACCATTTTAAAGAAAGAACATTGGCTTTCTAGCTAAATGCTAAAAGAAAACTCATGGATTAAAGAAAAAAGGGGTACGTACTTTTTGCCTCCCACGCCTACGGAGGGTATTTTGGGGTTAAAAAGTTGGATTTTTCGATTAATGTTTTTTAAAGTTAACATTTACTTTGTCTTTTGTAAATTTAAACAAATGTGCAAACCACACTCCTGTTGAGGGGAAATTGATAAGAGTACATTTCTTCGGTTTCGTTAAAATTCAATTCGTAAGAAACAACATTAGTGTAAAAATAAAAAATCACCAAAAATAAATAAAAAAATTGGGAAAAAAAACGAAGTGCACGAAGTACGGGTGATTAGATCCATGTTCAGACTATGTCTAGAGAAGTTAAGGTTGGGTCACTATCAAAATGACTTTAAGCCCCAACCTGTTGCATTGGCTATTTAGCTTTTCCCATTTGGTATTGTATTCTCTAGTAACTATTGTGAAGGTCGTACATATACTAACTTTTTTTTATAAAAGTTGAAATTATAAATTTGTGATTATTTAAAAATAAAATAGTTATTTAATTTAGTAACGAATAATAAAATTATAAATAAACTAATATACATAAGAGTAAAATTGAAAGAAATAGTAACTGCACTAAAAATAGGTATCAACTTTATATAATAAATAAATAGAGGTGTATATTTAATTAAAAAGAAATCAATTATTCGATTAGATAAATAATATTAAAATAGTTTGATAAAAAGAAAAAAATGTACTACTTGTTTATATTAATTATTAAAGATTAAAAAACAGTAGCAACCATAGGGGGGATGTTGAGTGAAAAACACATGGGGGGTATGGTATGTGTGAAAACGTAAAGGACACGAGTAATATATATCTGAAATTGTCTTACACAGTAACGGCATGTCCCCCGAATGTGTAGAGAATGTTTGTGGCCCCGGTAAAATATAAAACCATTTTGTTCGGACCCGAATGCTTCACTCCTTCCACCTAAACAATATACACATCACAACAACATATATATGAAAATCATTTCATCATATATATATATATATAATTAATGAGATTAGTATTAATTAATTACCTGTCCGTGAAGTATAGCGGCAACTGTAAGATACCAAGCAGTGTAAGTGGTCATGACAAGACCCAAAAAGGACCAGATTCTGTAATTGTGAAATGAAGGAATAAATACAGTAGTGGCACAGCAAGCTCCGAAGATATAAGTCCAAGTCCTCTTGTCCAGATTATCATTTATGTAATATATGTTGCTGCATAACAAACATTAATCAATTCAAACAATACATTATTTATTTATTTTCAGAGATGCATGTGATCTTGCTTCCTTATTTTAATTTAGATAAACAAATTTGTTTTTTTTATCTACTAGCTAGCTAGGTACCTTGCACAAGCTATAAGTTGGATAACAGATCCAAACAAAAGAAATGTGCAATTAAAGCCCAAACCAACGTTTCTCCAGTGCTTTCCAAGAAGTCCATCAAGAACTTCAAACCACTGCATATATATAACTAGAATTGATTAATTTAAAGAGATGGTAATGATAGTATGAACGAACATTAAGTAATTAAAAAGGAATAGTACCTGAATAACATGGTTTGTTCTGAAATTAACTTTTTCCCTCTCTTTTCTTGTTCTGTATTCAACATAGAGAATGCTAATGAGGTAAGCAGTCCAGCTACCTAGTATACCATAAAAGAGTTGAAAAAGTATGCCGGAAAGCATTCCCAGCTGGGAAAATGAGTATGGCAACGTAAGCAGAACTTGAGCCACCTGTCATATCAGAAAAACCATATTAAAAAAAAAAAAGAAAACATTGTATGAACTTAGAAATTAAAACCAATTATTATTACCTGGTTGGAAGCACAGCTAAACCAAGCATCATAAGCAGAACCACCATGCCATAAGAAGTTTGATAATTTGGACTTTATGTTCTTTGGCTTTCCTTCACTTTCCATTTCTACATAGTTTCCAACTATTACTGTTTCCACCACTTTATCTGATGCCATTTCCTTTCTCTTGTAGATATATGTCACTTCAACTTTGTCTAAGGTCTTCTTAACTTGGATTTAACGCTGTAAATAATAATATAGATGGAAGAGAGGTTTGAGAATGGAAGCGAAGATGGAAAAAAGGAGTATTGGAGTGGTGGTATATATATACTAGACTAGACACAACACAAAAGGGATTCTCGAAGGTTGGTAGTGACTGTGTATGAAAGGTATTTTAGAGAGCGCTTTTGGGAAGCGAGTAAATTCACTTTTTTAACAAATTTTATTAAAAACAAACAGCTTTCCCAGTCCCTTTTTGTAATTACAATTTTTGTACTTTACCTCAATGCAAACTTGGGTTTGTTTCTTCTGGATAAAAACTAATTTTCAATTAATCAATTTTGGAAAAAAAAAAAATTGACCTCGTTCTAGGATCTAATTTGTTTTATCTTTATAATTGATTATAATTTAGAATTATTTATTATAGTTTTTTAATTTAAATATAATTTTAATATTTAAATTTATTATTGTCAACCACACACTTAATACACATTTTTTTACACTGAAAATCTATATGATGTGTAAATGTTAAAAATATAACATTTGTACTTTTAAAAGGTCACTACCACGCCACATTTAGATGTGAGAATTCTAAACCAAAGAGATTATTTGTGCGTGTTTGAATTGATGGTCAAAATTAATTTTAAGAAAAACTTTGAAATTCAAATTTAGAGTTAGAACAAATTATAAAGACATAATTATACACGATCATATCTCAACTTGTCATAGTAAACTATATGCTTATGACAATTTTATCTAACCTAAAAATTAAACTGGGCCATTATTATTATTATTATTATTATTATTATTATTATTATTATTATTATTATTATTATTATTATTATTATTATTATTATTATTATTATATGCCTCATGTACGAAGGGTTGTATAGAATCATAAAATTATATACTTATACCAACCCATATTTGATTAAGTTAAAACATGCATCAATCAATCGAGTAAAATGATATGCAACTGATGCTTCTTAATGTTCGGCTCGTACTCCGATCACACTCTCAACTCTTCTACTTACTTTGACACATCCATACCTTCTTAAATAAATAATCTCTACTTAGGAACCTCATGCTAATTTCATTTATCAATTTGCAATATTCTTTGTAGAAATAAGATGAGATACATCAATTCACACTACATAGTTATTAATCAAGTTGCCTTCACTTGACCCAATGTTCAATGCTCATCACAAGACTCAACTGTTTCACACTTCAATTTGAATAATTTTACATTTCTTAATATGAATTCTTATGGCGCATTATTTACCCTTTAATTATTAGAAAAGGGAAAATAGAAGGGATAACACGGCACATATCAAAGTAGTAAGTATTTTGATGAGAACAAGGTAAACATAGAAGAGGATAAAAGGAATGAATAAGTGTAGGAAATAATAACATAGTAGACCACATGATTGCAGCCAAACGGGCGTGGTCGCTTTGCAAGTCGAACAAAGTTGCTTTTATCACATGGCCAACTCTTTCTAGACTCGATAATCCCCTTCATGCTCATACCCCAATTAAAACTCCTTATTCTATACATGCTCTTTTTTTACTTGCATTTCCCTATTATATGTCCAATAATCTAATGTCATAGTAATATAATCATAAATAAATTGCTACAAATGTAAGATCATGTGCCCCTTCCCAGCTAGCTGCACCTATTCATTGTTAATATTTATCATGATTTTCCTTCGTACCCTAATATTCTCTAGTGTCTCTTTGAAAATTATTTTATATATATTTCCTTTAGATTCCCTTTGTTTTTTCCTCCTCCAAATTTAACTGCTACCGCAATCTTATTCATTTGTAAGGTATCACTTGTTTTTTTTTACTACCTCAAATAAAACAAACAAATGTAGCCAACTCTTTTTCAGATGTGTCATATATTTATTGAGCAAATTTGGACCCATAAAAGTTACATAGATAGAAATACATGACATTTCATCGGTGGGTAAAGTGATTCATTTTTTTTCACCTCTCGTTTCCAATGTCGTGAATTATTCTGACAGTGGTCCAAAGTTTTACTAGCCTTCATATTTGTCTTCCTTTAAAATTTGAATATTGCCAACTGATTATTCTCATTCCCCTCATGATGATAAACCATATGATGAGTTTGTCTTTTTTATGAATTAAGATAACGAAATCATTTACCTAGTATGGTGGTGCTTATTATACGTATATTCAAGAATTAAAAAGAAAAAACAGAACCATGTCTTAGTGTGTTTTTAGTTTTGCCACGATAAAAATTAAAAGTAATTGAATTTGTAAAAACGATGGTAAAAGTGAAATTAATTAAAATAATTTATATTTAATACATTCATGTAAAATTTGTGTAAAATAATATTACTTTATATTTTCTTTTTATTTATACATAAAATTGTATAATTATTATTATGTTAACACATAATTGCGACGCCTCATATTCGAACCAGGAATATCCCTAAAATTTAATGCTAAAGACAAAAACTATAAATTATAACTAATTCTAAAAACAAAATCAATTATATTTAAAAAAAATAAAATAAAAACCAAATATGTTACAATCAAATTTTCCACCTCTAAAATAAATTGTGACATCTCCAAAAATAGTTCAAACATACACTTAGGGGTCCAACAAGTATATTGTTTTTATGAGGCAGTTATAAAACATTGTTCATGAAAAATGTTGAAAGCCCACATTCCACTTCTTTGTGTTGTCACAGTTTCGAGTTTATGGGACCAGAAACATTCTCTGCGACTTGTGTCTCCTTGACCACATCTATTTTTTGCATAGTACATCCTAGCTTGTTCAAATATATAGTCTTAGCATAATCACCATGATTTGTGTTCTTCATTCAATAGTATATAAGCTCTTGATGGTGTATTAGTATGCTGAAGCAGGGGAATTTCCTTGTTATGTTTCCAATGTTGGATCAAATAAGATTAATACCGACCACAATTGTCAGATGAATTGGTGGTTAACGTGGGTATCTACATAATTAGAAATTTCAGTGTGTTTGTGCACGTTTTCAAACAATTTTGAAGCAAAATGATGGTTGGAGAAATGCCATTTTCTATTACAATAATGACTCTTTTCTATAGCCCATTTCCAATTACAGTTTTGTAGTATTTTGTTGTGAACATTTTGCTTCATATTTACGCTTTAGCTTCATGCGTCATATATGACACATTGTGGTGTCAAATTCTAGTAGAGATTTGTTTTTTTTAAGTTACTTTTTGAAATATATTTCAAGGTAATTAAAAAACAAAAGAAAAAATGATTGGTGGAATCTATTTACAAAAATAGCAAATCAAAAGAGGTCATGGAGTAGTAGAGTTTTGAACAAGATTGAATTAGTTAAAAAAATTAAGGCACGACTTGCTACTGGTTATAAAATAGATATACATACTAACTAAAAGATCATAATTAAAATATACAGTTTTATTAAGAACGTCACATCAAGCCACAAAAGAAAGAGAAGAATGTGATAAAGTAAAATAAAATGTTCCAACCTTTTTTTTAAAAATAATCGGAGAAGGATAAATTTTTTATTAATCAAAGTAACATTAATGATCAATTTTTGAATATAGCGGTAGAATTTAAATTCAATATCTTAAAGTTAATACACTAAACTCTTACCACTGATATAATACTTTAATCCTTTAAAATTATTTTAATAATATACTACTACTATTATTTATAAATAAAATTAAAAAATCTTTTATTTAGAGGATACTATAGCCTTTTTGGACTCTCGGTAAGGTTCATCACTGCTTACAAAATTATTTTTTATTATTGTACGATTGGTTCAACGATGATAGTAATTGATTTTGAATGAAATGATTATTTTTGTATTATTGCACGATTGGTTTAACGGTGACACTAATTAATTTTGAATGAAATGATTTTATAAAATTAATTTGACTTAAAAGTGAGTTGAATATAAAGCTTTTTTTGAAAATATTTACATAAAAGTGAGTTAAAATATAAATTTCAGTGTATAAATCATGTTTGGACATAAATGCTATAAATCCTAGCTTATGACCAATTTGAAGTAAAATTAATTCTACACATCCATAATCAATTATAGAGGCCCGGAACTTGGAACCAAACATAAGACTTAATTACATTCCTAAATTAATGTAGGGGACCAAGGATGAAAAAGTTGCAATGTTCAATTTCAATTATACATACATCTTGAAACAGAAACAAGATTTTCTAGTTAAAACTCCATGCTTTGTATTTGTCGGAATAACAAACAACTAACGATATTTAGTATGCCTCATAAAGTTATGAAACTTATAGACATTTTTAGAAGTCAACCCTATAAAGAGCAATGATTTTTTCAAAGTTCTTGCTCAATTTGGTTAAAGGGTGGAAAAAACTAACTCAAGTTTTTGGTTAAATGGAGTAAGTTATAGAACATGATCATAACATAATCATCTCTCAAATCCACTCTTAATTTTAACCATGTAGTTCAACAAGCACCAAGAAATGCTACTAATTTTGAAACTATATTTAATTTATCTTATGCTTTTTATAGGCCAATTAATTTAACTTATGCTTAAAGATTAGAAGAACAAAAAATTGGCTAGGATTTCTTACTTTATCTTTTCTTCTACACATGATTATGCACTATACAATGATTAAAATTGCCATCCATATATTCTCCTTTTTTGCTATGCTAATTTTTGTGGGTCTCCCTCTCTCTGTATTGATCATCAAATATTGACACTAGCACTTTTAGCTTTTGGTAAGGCATGCTATGGCATGGGATAGCAAATATGCATTGACTTTATGATTCAATTTCATAACATATGGGTCCTTAGTAATAGTATTAACATCAATACACACCATTAATGTTTGACTACTTCTACTTCATACAATTGTGGTCAACCTTATTAACATAGATAATTCATATATGCATGTCTATGTTTACATATGCATTATAATTGTACCAAGTTATTAATACTCCACAAACACTATCATGTCATGTCATCTTTATTGCCTCCATGCTGGGACCTCCCCTGTTTCCAATAGAATCCTATCATGAAACAAGAACTTTTGCTTCACTTTAGTGGCTTCTTTTGCAATTGAAGATCGAATAAATATTCTGCTATATTTGCCAGCTACTTTGTCATTGATAATTGATAATAGATTTTGCAATTTAATTGAATGTACAGCCTCAGGCTAAGTCCATTGATATTATTTCATAATTGAAGTTGTGCTGTTTATGGATGAAGGAAAATAGTATTCATATTAATAAAAAAGCATATTGAATGACCGACATAAACATAAAAGATCTTCAGAGTTCAGATCATATTAAAAGTGTAACGCTGTTTGGACAACAGTTTTGAGTTCATAAAAGAAGTGGTCCCTAACTGATTCCCATAAATACATATGTTTGCTTCAGGCGTGCTTCTTTACTTCATTTTTTATTTTCGGTTATGTAGTTATTGGTATATTCTTATTATTAGGTGTAGTTATTGGTATATTCTTTGATATTGTTAAGTTGATTAATATATTTCGAGACTTCTCAATTGTGTGAGTTTTTTGTGATAATTATATTATTTTATTTATAGATAAAAATAAAATAAAAAATTATAACTTCCATTTTAATATGAGTGTCACTTTAGTAAAATAAATTTATTTCAAAATGAAGGTTTTTTTTAATACCTATATTTTCAAAATAATTTACTCAAATACTCCTTTTTAAAAACTATTAACCAAAATATTTTCATAAAATTAAAATAAAATATTAAATATTAAATATTAAAATTAAAATAAATATAATATATCAATACATTTGCACACAATATAATATATTATTATCAATACAATAATAAAATGAGATTTTCTTAAGGAAGTTAGTGTTTCAAATGGCAACTTCCTGAGACAATTTTCAAAAAAAAAAATCAATTTTTTTCAAATTAACAATATATATATATATATATATAATTAATAAAATTCATAAAAAAAATATCACAAATTTTACAAAAATTACGATAAAATTGATTTCGAATTGCCGAAATTTTCTTACATGTATGAGATTTTGATGACACATTGGTACATTCTTCTTCTTCTTCTTCTGAAAGCTTTGTTGACACATATTATTATTCAGTAATTGGGTAGTGGACCCAGATGTATTATAACAAGTGTTGAATGTATTATACAACAATTCATCTTCACTTGATGCAATGGATAGTCGATGATTGTCTTCTTGATGTGGTTGTTGATTGTCAAAATTAAATTATTTCCCTGGTGTGAACTTGTAAGATTGATGTGGTGTGTGGGTAAAAGTATAAGGAAGCGGTTGAGTGTCAGGAGGTGTTGATATATAATATTTACTTGGCTTAATTGCAATTTTGGTCCCCCTATTTTAGCTGAATCGCAAAAGTAGTCTCCCCATTTTGTTTCTCCCCAGTTTTGGTCCCTCAAGCAGAATTTTGGTCCAAAACTTCATAAAATTTTATTTTTTAAAGTCATACTACACCATTTATGATCATATATTTCAAGTACAATTGTTGCAAATGCGATCTTAAGACATTGTGTAACTTAAATAAATGCAAAAAAAATGAAATTTCATGAAGTTTTAGACCAAAATTTTGCTTGAGGGACCAAAACTGAGGAGAAACAAAATGGGGGAGACTACTTTCGCGATTCAACTAAAATAGGGGGACTAAAACTGCAATTAAGCCTATTTACTTTTTGTTGTGTTAGGCATTAATCCCTACAAAAAAGGTTGGCTAGATTGGGGTGGATTGACATGAGGATCAGCTAGTTGATTTTCTACAAAAATAAATCTTTTAAAAATTTTGCAAAAACAAACCATATATTCATAATTTGGTTTAAATTCAACATTTAGAGGTTGATCATCAAGAATATGACTATCTCGTTCATTCCACTATTTGTTCTCATTTTCGTATAATAATGTCCAACTATAGTCAACTTGTTTATGCAAATCTATCTTATGATACTTTTTCATGTTCCTCGAGGGATGTCGAATTTCTTGAGGTAGTTCAAATTGTAGTTTCACTCTATCGGTTTGATGTATTTCTATTATATAGAAACAAATCAAATATGTAGATGCATTCCATAGCCAATTGTCTTATGGATTATTGTATGTTAGACGTAGATAGGGCCTCTAGAGAAACTGATATATAACAAGTTTGTTAGTAATATATGCATAAGAAGAAATAAAGTAATAGAAATAAAGTAATGTTTTAATATATTATATCGTTAACGGTCATATAATCAATTTTTGATCGATATCCAACGATATGATAACGAGGTGTATCGTCAAATTTCATACCATTTCCACTATGTCGGTTAACTGACCATACTTAAAAAACATTATCCAAATATTACAAGTAGCTCTAGTCAAACTATGTAATTTAAAATTTGTATTTATATATATATATATATGTTAATTTAAAAAAAATGCAATTTTTTTTTTAAATTGCTTTAGAAAGTAGCCATTTGAAATATAAATTTCCTTAAAGAAATCGCCTTTTCAAATGATGACTTGTAACTTAAAAAAAAATATAAAAAAATATACATTTTAATTAATAGTTTTCAAAAAGGAGTATTTGGATAAATTATTTTAAAAATGGAGTTATTCGGAAAAAAATTCCAAAATAAATGTCATTTTTTATTTTTAAGTTAACTTTAAATTTTGTTTTGTCAATTATATATATATATATATATATATATATATATTTCAAATATTATTATGTACACTACTTTTAAAGAAATAATTCTACTTTACATTCATTACCGTGGAAAATCAACCAATAGTCGACAAACATAATTTAGTAAAATAATTATTATCTTATTTTTTAATAATTGCATTTTTGTACCTTAGACTATTTTTTGTTTCATCTTTGTATATTTATATTGTTAACATGGTATTACAGTGAGGTTAAGGAAGACAATGTCAGAGTTGGACCAAGGATGCACACTAAGTTTAAGAGTGAATATTTAAGTAATACCAAAGCCTTATATTAACGAGATTCTCATACAATTGGATCTATTATGTGGTTGGACACACTGGCGGAACTTGAGTGAAAAGTCTGGGGTGGCTGACATAAAAATATAATATATAAATTAAATATATAAATAATATTATATAGTAAATAATTAAGTTGTAATAAACACAAAATAAAGTATCAAATAATTTAACTATATGACTTAAAAATACTTTAAAGTATGTTCTATGCTCTTTAATTAACTTGAAATCATCAATAATAGACTCAGAACTGATACTTGCAACAATTTCTCTTTCTATGTAAATTGTCATGCTATCTGCCAAAAAGTCGGCTTCCATCTTATTTCTTAACCTTGATTTAATAATTTTCATTGCTGAAAAAGATCTTTCAGTTGTGGCAGTAGAAATCGAAAGAGTCATGATAAGACGAAGTAATCTATCAATCAAGTAGAAATTTTGCGTCTTTTCAGTTGCAACCAAACATGAGCACAATTCTTGGATAGTTGATAAATTCTTCAAATTTAAATCTTGACGAGCATCAACCAAAAAATGTTGGAGTTGAAATTTCAAATTAATCTTCTCTTGCATGTTGAAATCCACAGGGTAATATTTTTCAACTAGAGTGCAAATTTTTTCAATGTTAAAAGCTTTATAATTATTCTTAGGAGTCAAAGCACAACTTAGAGTTAACAAATCCATTGCTTGCTCACTAAATCTGTTATTCAACTCTTCTAATTGTTGATCAATGGAAGTAAAAAATATTTCAACTCTAAAATAATGCTCTATTGTAACTTGACCTTGTTGAAGACGAGAGCGTCCAAATCTTGTTGTTGAATGAACATCGTTGAGATCAGGAATTTCAATATGATGTTTTTCACAAAAAGTCTTCACTTCAGTAAATAATTTATCCCAACCATCTTCTCTTAATGCTTGTATAAGACACTTTGTTGTTCCAACCAAACACGTGGCATTAACTATATCCTGAGATTGTTGTTGTAAGGCTTGGCAAAGTATTTTAGTTATCCCCATCATTTCTTTCATCAAATGCAAGATAAATATAAAAATCAAACTCCTTCAAATAATTATAAGCACTATCAGCATCACCACGTGTAGAATAACTTGCTCTTTCATTTGTAATTTTTTTTAAAACAATACAAGTTGCCTCATACATATTTATCAAGCTACAAATAGAAGAGAAATGTGATCCCCAACAAGTATCCCCGGCTCGTTTCAAAGTACCAATTTGATTTATACCTTTACCAGTTACAATTTCATCAATTTCTAGCAAATGTGCAATTTTCTCTAATTGAGCAGCTTGTAACTCATCATGACGCTTAGTAGAAGAACAAACAACAAAAGTGAGCTTCTCAAACAATTTATGAATTCGAACAACTTCTCTTGATGCACTAACCAAAGCAAGTTGCAATTGATGAGCAAAACAATGGACATAGTAAGCATAAAGACAATCTTTCATAAATAGTGCTTGTAAACCGTTCCATTCTCCTCTCATATTACTAGCACCATCATACCCTTGACCACGCATGTTAGAAACATCAAGATTATGTCGAGAAAGTATATCACATACTTCTTCTTTCAGAGTTAAAGTTGTAGTGTCTTTAACATGTGCCACAAAAAAAAAATCGCTCTTTTATTAAACCAACTTTGTCAACAAATCTTAACACAAGAGACATTTGTTCCCTTTTTGATTCATCACGAGCTTCATCTACAACGATGCAAAATTTGGAATCACCAATTTCTTCACATATATGTTTTCTCACCCTACTAAAAAGAATCTGCAAAAGCTCTTTTTGAATTGTATGTGAAGTATATTTAGAATTATATGGAGCATTTTCCAACACAACTTTTGCAACTTCATCATTGTAAGTTGACAAGAGTTTTATCAATTGAAGAAAATTATCTGGATTTCTTGACTCGCTAGTTTCATCATGTCCCCTAAAAGCACAAGCTTGAAGTGTTAACCAACTAACAGTGTCAATTGATGTCTTGAGACGTATTCGATTCTTCAAAATTTGTTCTGAGCTTTGCACTTGAAAAGTATTCCTAATATGTCCGTCCTGATTCAACAAGTCTAGACAAGCTTTCATTGCATTGTTGTGTGGTGAGCAAGGATCTATCCCTATGTGTTTGAGAAAGGCGCAAAATTTCCCATTTTTAATTTTCTTCTAGTTTCTAAAACATGTACCAATGAATACATCTGATCCAGGACGTCCACTTGGTCTTTTGCTAAATAGATAGCATGGTAAACAATATGCAGCATCTTTAGAAGGTGAATATTCAAGCCATGAAGAAAATATGTTAAACCAAGCATATTGAAACCGTCTTGGATGAACCTCGTTGCCAGATAAAGGATATTCTTCTAAATTTATTTAATAAGAACCAAATTTTAGATAAGCTCTTCATATTGCATCCAATTTATTTGGTGGATATTGCCAAATTTGAGGACGCTTTACAGGGTCACATTCTAAACATTTCTCAAAGTCATCTTCGAAAACTCTATGAACCTTGGAAAGATGATTCTCATTTTCTTCAATTCTTGGATTCTCAGAGATAGTTTCTGATGTAGAAGTTATAATTTCTTCATCTCTTTCAATCTCACAAATTTTCCTCTTGAAAAAAGAATCAATTCTTTTACTCTTCTTCATTCTCACAAACTTATCTAAATCAATCAATATAATAAACATAAAACATCTTATATTCAACAACAACAAAAAACTAAAACACTTTATATGGACAAAAAAACTCAAACAAAAATGCAACAAAACGCAAACATCTTATATGCAACAAAAAAGCTCAAACACTTTATATGAACATAAAATCAAACACCTTATATGTGACAAAAAAACTCGAACACTTTATATTGACATAAAATCAAATACCTTATGTGCGACAAAAAAACACAAACACTTTATATTGACATAAAATCAAACATCTTATGTGCAACACCAAAACTCTAAACAAAAATCAACACAAACGTCAAATTAAAACTCAAACAAAAATGAAACAAAACTCAAACATCTTATATGCAACAAAAAAAACTCAAACACTTTATATGAACATAAAATCAAACACCTTATGCACGTCAAAAAAACTCAAACACTTTATATTGACATAAAATCAAACATCTTATGTGCAACACAAAAACTCTAAACAAAAATCAACACTAACGTCAAATTAAAACTCCAAATCAGAATTCCAAACTCCAAATCAAAGCTCCAAACTCAACAATAACAATATAAGCTTTAAATTTCATGCTAACAAAAATCAACACTAACCAACAAAAATCATCAATAACAAAATAGAAATTCGAACATTTTGAACAAAGCAGCAACGCGATCTAGAGACAGATGACTGATGAGGTTGCGGCGAGTAGAGAGGCAGCGACGAACGGCCACAGACGGAGGCTGTCAGGCAGAGCAATCGCAGGGCCGCCGCGAGCAGACGAGAGGAAGGCGAGACGAGAAGAACGGAGAGGAAGGCGAGACGAGAGGAACGGAGTGGAAGGCGAGATGAACAACCGATTCGTGACTGCAAGATGAACAACCGATTCGTGGAAGGCTAGATGGAAGAGAGAGGAAGAAAGAGAAAATTAAATTAGGTTTAAGTATTCTTGTAATTATTTAGTTTTAATATGGGCATATTAGTCATTGTACCTATAATTTAATTTATTTTTTTTGTGGCCGTGGCCCCCCCTGTCCCAAGGAAGCTCCGCCCCTAGTTGGGCATCTTATTATTTGAGTTAATTTTTAGTAGTGAGATTCAAACTCATTTAATAGTTCTAAGCTAATCAATATTGATAATTCTGTTTTTGATGATGATATTTGAAGTGACTGAATTTTTTGAAAATGAAGGATGAATATTAATGGTCCTCCAGATACATTATTGTCCCTCATGTTCCCACGACTCTCCAAAAACCTCATGTGATTTATAATCATTTGTCTTCTCTTACTTGTTATCTTTTATAAATTCCCTCAATTGCCGAATGTTGTTTACTTTACTTATTTTGCTTATTTTCTAACTTTTATTTGAATCTTTTTCGTTCAAACAAATTATTCTTTATGTTTTTCACAATACAAATACTTGAGACTTAACACCTTTTCTATTGGAAAACCATGTTATTGGGACATGTTCGATACATACAAGATCAAAACAAAGTATGATAAGCTAGTTGAATGTTATAAAGCTTGTCTTGTGGCTGATGAGTTCTCTTAACAATATGGTATGAATTATGAAGAAACATTTGCTCATTTGATCAAAATGTCCACTATTCAAACTCTTATTATTGTTGCATTTATTTGCTAATGACATATTTATCAAATTCATGTTAGAAATGTATTTCTAAATGGTAATATGCAAAAGAAAGTTTATATGGAACCCCACCAAATATTTCTCATAATCATGAGAAAATGTGTAAGTTGAAGAAGATACCATATGGTCTTAAACAAGTTTCACAAGTTTGGTTTGAGGAGGTCTCCATTGTGATTGAATCTTTTAGCTTCTACTCTAGCGATCTTGATTTTGATTTAGTTCTTAGGACCATTTATCATGGTCGTATTCAACTCTCCCTGTATGTTGATTATATGATAATCATAGGTGTTGAAGTTGATGGAATTGTTTAGTTGAAATAACAGTAAAATAATTTGAAATGCAGAATTTAGGCACCCTTCACTGCTTTTTGGGATTGAAGTTGCATACTCTTATAAAGGTTATATTATGTCTCAGACTAAGTACATCACTAGCATCCTTCAGCAAGCTCGTCTTTTTGATACTCCAGCAGTAGATCAACCTGATGTGAAGTATACTCCATGTGATGGTGTTCTTGTACTGGATCTCACTTTGTATCAATCAATGATTGGCGGTTTCGTGTATCTTACAATTACTAGACTCAAATTGTGTATGTAGTTCATATTGTTAGTCAGTTTGTTGTTTCTACCATCACAATACATTGTACAATTGTTCTTTAAATTCTTTAGCACTTTTGAGACGCTCAATTTCAAAGTCTTATTTTTTATCCATCGTCTCTTTAGAATTGTGCAGTTACTCTAATCGTGATTGGGGTGGTAACCCCACAAATTGCAAGTCTATTACATGATTTTGAATTTTTCAATTATATTCTCTCATCTCTTGGAAGATCAAGAAGAAAGACATTGTCTCCTTTCTTCTACTAAAGTAGAGTATCATGTTATATCAATCTTCACTTCTAAGATAGTTTGGTTACATTGGCTTTTTGTTGATATGAGTGTCCTTCTCTTTAACTCGCTCCTATGTATTGTGATAACAAAGCATCATTTGAATCGGTCATAACTCGATCTTTCATGAATAAACTAATCGTATGGAGATTTAATATCTTACATGGATCACCTTCAACTTAATGCCATCACTTTACTTTTTATTTCTACATCCATATGGTTTGTTGATTTGTTCACAAAAACACATTTCATCAAAAGTTTTTTATTGCTTTGTAGACATAGTTCCAATGATATCTATTAATACATCATAATTTTGAGGTGATTTTTGGTCAATATGCTATTAAATTATTTGTTATATAATTTTGCTTTAACCTTATTAAGGGTAATTTTATCGTCTTAGTCTTTAGTATATTTATCATTTTTTTATAAAGATATTTATCATTATTTTTCTTGTAATGTAAAAACTTTGTTTTTATTCAATTGAAATCATAGCCTCTTTTGTTAATTTTTTTCTTTTTTAATAGATTCATATCGTCAACAATTATCATAAAAATATCAGCTTATTGCGAAAAGGAAAAAGTGGAATACCAACTTTTCTAGTCATTTGCGTTTGCTCTCTCATTTCACCCTCTAATATTAAACCCGAAGTGGTGCTTTTTGTCCACTTACTACTTCTTTTCTTTTTCTTTTTGCATTGCACTGGGATTGTTACATAACTCAGGCCCAATAAGTAAAACTAAAACGTATTTTAAATTAGAATTCAAGGTTTTTCCAAATCAAACTCACTGGTTAAGAAAAATATTTTTATTTTTATTATATATAAAGTTTAAATTTTGTTACACCCACTCTTTTATTCAATATTGGAAACTTTGCTATTTAGGAAAATTTTAAACTTTTAAAATTTTGATTGATCATAAAATTTTTAAATTTTGTTTTTTCAAAATAATTACATTTTTTTAAATATTATATTTACAATATAAATATTAATTAAATGTAGTTTTTTTTTAACTTATATAATTTTTTAAATTAAATAAAATATGAGTGGAGTTGAAGATGAAGTTCCTGCTACACCAACCGTGGATTCTACTAATAAATTTATGACTAATAAGATAATCTTGATGATATAATGTATACACGTATGTTGATGTTTTATTTAAAATATATTTTATAAATATTTTCCTCTCGAGATGTATTTGAATAAACAAAAACTAATATGGTCTTGTAGTCCATTTATGGACTCTTCGAGTATGTTCAATAATCTTTCCATTGTCACCCCACTTACAAATGTTAAGATAGTTTCTGTAAATTCAATATTGCACCAAAAATAAAGAATAATTTAATAAATTAATAACATAATTTAATATGGATTATATACATAGAATATGGTCATATATCCTTTCAACTTCAGTGTGTCATAAATAGCTCAATCTCTCAAGTTATCATATAACATAACCAATATAGTTTGTATCTCTTCTATAATCTTCGATCACACTTTAAATTAGAGTACATCTTGCATAGTCCCTATCAAAGTACTATGTACACTTATTATATTATTTTAACAACCCACTCATATTTTCTTGTTAAATTAACACTTGATATTATTTTGCTAAGAGTTCTATCTTATTTTTCTTCCGAAAATAATAAATAAATAAAATAATAATGATAAAAACTATGTCATATTTTTTCTCAAACACTTTACTCTTATTATTATTATTATCTTTTATTTATTTGAACTGGAGAAAAAAAATAGAAGAAAGATGTCAACAAAATAGAATTAAGTTGTTAGTATCTCCACATTAGAAGTGTCGCGTTACTTATTTTGCCACATTAATTTTGATGTATTTTTTTTATTAAAAGTATTTTAATTTGTTTATTAATATTTTATTATTATCTATATTTTATTATTATTATTATTTATATTTTTTTTCAATTGCATTAAATTTGATGTATTTTATTTTTTAATTTAATGTATTTCATTAATATAATATTATTTTTTAAACATTTTTGTTATCTTTTATTAATTAAAATAACAAATTTTTAAAAATTAAAAAGAAAAAAAAATAACTGTTGGGATGCGACCTCTCAGGTAAACCAAAAAAGAAGGGTCTGGAAAAGAAAAGAAAAGAAAAGAAAAGCAAAAGTAGAAGAAGCTCACACAAACACACACCAGTTGCCAAACTTCAATAGAAAGTGAAGTTATTTGGTGTTTTCTGACTCAATCTTTCTTCAAAGTTTTGTTCTTTAGTTAACCCCTCCTTCTCCACATGGGTCGCGTTCTTCTCTTTCTCATTATTCTCAGTTTCCTTGCATTTTCTTTCCTCTCAGGTAAACCAAACAAACTCTCAATTTTCATTCTTTTTTTAGTTATAAACTTCGCTTGCACTTTAGCCCTTAATTTTAATTTCGCTTTTCAATTTGGTCCTTCAACTCTTTTCAGATGTACACTCAGCATCGTTCAAGATTGTCAACAAGTGCCGTTACACGATATGGCCGGGATTACTCTCCGGCGCCACCTCACCGGCGTTACCCACCACCGGATTCGCCCTCAAGAGCGGAAAATCAAGGACTATAAACATCCCGAAATATTGGTCGGGTAGGATATGGGCGCGGACACTATGCGGTCAAGACTCCGACGGAAAATTCTCATGCGTAACCGCTGATTGTGGTTCCGGCAAAGTAGAGTGCGTCGGTGGAGCTAAACCTCCGGCCACATTGGCGGAGTTCACTCTGAACGGAGCCGATGGTTTGGACTTCTACGACGTGAGTTTGGTCGACGGTTATAATCTTCCGATGTTGATCGTGGCTAAAGGAGGGACGAGAGGTGGGTGCAGCGCCACCGGATGTCTTGTCGATCTTAACGGCGGTTGTCCGGCGGATCTTAAGGTGGCGCGTGGTAATAGGAGTGGTGGCAGCGTTGCGTGCAGAAGCGCGTGTGAGGCTTTTGGGGATCCTCGTTATTGTTGCAGTGAGGCGTACTCTACGCCTGACACGTGTGCTCCATCTGTTTATTCGCAGTTTTTTAAGCATGCTTGCCCACGCGCATATAGCTACGCTTACGATGACAAGACCAGCACCTACACATGTGCCTCTGCTAACTATTTGATCATGTTTTGTCCCTTACCTTACACAAGGTACAACAATTACTACTTACTCCTTCATTATAAACTTCGAAAATCAAAACTCTTAAGTCTTTTTAGCTTTTGATATGCATGGTCCCTTGTTCAAACAAGGGCAAATCCGTCTTTTAATTAGAGTACATGATTGGTATGGAAGTTCTAGCCAAGTGGATGATGGGGCAAATCCTGTTGTCTTTTTGGAGTGGGGTTAAGTAAGGAACAGACGTGACACTTTGAATTATTATTTTTAATTTAATTTTGATATTTTTTTCCTTTCTTGCTATAGATAATTTCATTTCATTATTATCAAAATGGTAATATGAGTGAAAAGATCTTTAATAAAACAGTCCAAGTATCAATATTAAATGAATGAAATCATAAAAAATGGTTATGAGTAAAACTATACTCCAAAATGACTAAAACGGTGCAAGTAGCAAATATTGAGTATGACTATTTGGATTCCAAGCAATGGCATCCCCGGCCACAGCCTCACATGTCCAAATTACACGAGCTTATATCATATGAGTTTATTAAGTATTGATGTTAGTAATTAGTTGTTTATTTTGTTAAAGGGAAGAGTTGAACTTGTGATCTCCTTCTCACTTCAACTCCCAAAACCACCTTATGACTCCCGTTATCAAGTATCCATGTCTTTAACATTATAATAAATGTAAATAGGATCATAATGATTTAGGAATGATGCAAATGATATTAAGTAGAGTATACAGTTGAAAAATAGAATAAACAACCATTTGTGTCCTTGAATATGTTAGGTGGCATCAATGTAGTCCATTAATGTATCTAAATTACAAAAACATCTTCAAATGTGTCTTTTTCTAATCACTTTATCCTCAAATGTGACTTGTTAGTTTGGTCCTTAAAATTACTATCAAAAGACATATTCATGAATGTTTTTTAAGTTTCATTACATTTAAAGATTATAGTGACACCGCCTCACACATGTAGGGACCAAAAAGACTATTTACTCAATAATACTAATAATTATTGAAAACTGAAAATCACATGTTCATAACAATTTTTTTAATTAATATAACACTCCTAATCGGATGGAGAGAGTATATGCTTTAAAAATATGCATACATTCTTAAAACTTTTCTTATATGTGAGCTTTTTTCCACCAAGTTTCAAAACTTGCTTTTGATTGTGATGTTTGGATTTTGCTTGGTGTTTTTTGTTGTAATGGCCGACATCCCTCACACAAATCACATAACATACTTTTTTGGGAACATTAACATCTTTATTAGGTGAAGACTTTGCATTCCTTTTTAGTTAGTTATAACATTAACATATGCATGTTTGTGTGGCCTTGAGCAGCCAAAAACTGTTGGGAGCTCGGAAAGATGGGGCACAACTTCCTCTTGTGAACAAAACTATGATGTACTTATCAAAACAACAATCTGGCAGTTCGACATCTACAGGTCTGATCCAAATGCAGATTATAGCTTATGTTGTGTGTATTGCTGTGGCGTTTTTCCTGTCCTGCCCCCATTAACACTCTTTATGGCTCACTTTGTATCGACACTTCAGGCTGAAAGTGACACAAAGACTACCCGGTTCTTAATGTATACTCGTAAGCTTTTCGACCTGTGTTCGTTTTTGCTATGTGACAGTGGATAAAATTTAGCTCAAATTGTTTAGGTCCAATTGCTCGTGTTTCTCATTAACAAATTGGCTAAAAGAGATGTTGGATTCCTTGCGGTCAGATAATCCCGCATTCTTACAGTCGGCGAATTAGAGGTTGTTCGATTATCGAACAGCAAAAAAAATGTAGATTTTAATTTTATAATTTAAAATATCAAACTTGAATGTAGATCGTTCAATCTCAATCAAATGATCACCAATGACCCGACTGTGTGAATGTGGGGAATCCATGGGCTGTAGGAAATCTGGGTCCGCAATATGTCCTAAGTTTTATCCTTTGACAATATAATATTGAATGGCTTCTGTGCTGATTATGCTCATCATGCAGGACTTGAAGGATATCATATAGAGAAAACACACTGTAAATATTGTTTCTAATGTTATCTCTGTTTTCCCTTTAAATATATTTCAACTATCACTAGTTGATTGGAGCCTAGATTTTGCTAGTTATGAGAACCTCAATATCTGTTACATATTGATGGTTGCAACAGTGCGTACATGAGTTTTATGGAGTGATGCTTCGTGCACATTTTTGGGATTCAACATGCTAAAAAATGTATATTTGGCACCATATTAAGTTTATAGGAAAAAGCTTTGAGCATGTACTTACATTATTTCTGTACCATTTTTATTTATTTGGTACCCTTATATGGCTATTGGTTTTATCCACAACAACATGAAATCTTTTTTTCAAAGATAAATCAGATCTGTTATAACATTAACTAATAACTTGAAAAATTATTACCATTTAAATACAAGATAATTTTTTGGATTGAATCTCTCACGAAACTAGGATCCTCATGAGAGGAAACTGAGAGACGAAAATGCGCAAGGACCACACAATGTATCATTGCTGTTCCACAATTAAATGAATTGAAAGAAAAAAGATTGCTACATACACACCATTTGTAATTCACCCATATTTTTTAAGGTAGCTTTTTCTATTGTGATGAAATTTTTATCCTTTACCATTTGTTTGGGTTTCCAATAGTATTTTGTGGTTATTACACAGCCTTCCTTGAAAGCAATATATCATTTAACACTTGTTTGATTGGGAAAATTGAATTAATGACCAATTTGTTACTCCTCCATGCAAAGCATAAATAAATTAAGGACAGACACAAGGTTGTTGAGACACATCAGTCTAGTTTAAATCAGACACTAAAATAAAGAATTAAAGATACACAATAAGCATGATGCATACAAAAAATCCTATGGCACAACACTAGTAGTATACAATACAGACAGAGCATGTTACATCATACCAAAGAATAATTACATGGTAATAACATGAAGCATCTATTGGTTCAAATCCTTTGTTTCGTGTGCCTCAAATCTTTACAGAAAATTCAAGATCTTTCCTTTTCATGATACCATTCACAATTATACCATCACCATGAGGGATTGATTTATGCAGTTTGCTCCTAGAGATCTCCCGCATAATTCAGTTTTAGCTTCACAGAATTTTGTTTCTAAAAGCAAACATCCGAGATCACCTAGGAGGCCTCTCCAATGCAGTCCAACCAAACCTACCTTTTCTGAAATCTGACAGGACACGGTACGCTGCTTGGTGAACATCTCCATTGAACAGATGAAGTGCAAGCTTCTCTATGAATCTGCAATTAAGTTAATACATGATATCAAGAGACATTTATCTTAACACTGAACTCCAAATGCAAGAAAAATAAATATATCAGAAATTTAGGAAAAAATTCACTGGCATACGTTTTACCACATTGACTGTCTACACGAATCTTGTATCGTTTACAAAGCGCATCTCTACCTGCAGTACCATTGAACAATGGCTGAGAATTATAAGTTTGAACTTTGAAGGGGGAATTAAACAATGTACTTGACCCCCAGCTGGATTAGTTTATTAAAATTATTGAAAGATTATTGTAAAATGTGAAGAGCCACGCAAAATACGGCGAAGTCAGGAAGCCATTGTTTTGCCATTGTTTTTTCTTATCCTAAATAGGATTTTAAGGGCTGTAATGATACATACCTACTGTTGGAAGCTTTGTAAGCATCTGCACAAGAATTGCAGCAACATCGTCCACATCATAGGATCTCTCTCCAATGTCATCACATATAGCAAGTTTTATAGCTGCTGACTGATCACTGATTCGCATTGGAAGTATCCCAGGAGAATCCAGCAATTCAAGATCTTTCCCAAATCGAATCCACCTTTCGTATTAAGAAAAGAATACAACAAATGATGTATTCAGTATGTTATTTATGAGAGATCCACCATTACTTCTTGCTTGAGCTCCAATTTCTAGCCAAAACAAATTTACTGTGATAAACTTTTTCAGGAAACTGATTTTGACACTACTAACACTTAAACCGAAGATACAACCATTAACTTCTTCCTCTGTTGAGAACAAATAAAACCCTAGAAGCTAAAAATTTCAGCATTCGCAATATAAATCCTTCTGATGGAAATTCAAGTGTTGCGACAGTGATTGCAACAGGAGGCAACAAAAACTAATATTTTGTTTTTAACATATTTAATCAAGAGGACATGCCATTAGGATTTGAAGTCGGTTCAATTTTTTGATGTTGTAGTTGTGCGTGGGGGAGGGGGTCCATAACATTATGGCCACATTTAGAATAAAGAACAGGCAAAGTACAACTCAACAGTATGATGTTAGTGTCAGGTCAAAAGTTGAACAAACTACATATAAATTCATTAACAAATTTATATGTTATGTTTGAACTTGGAAATTATTTAGGGAAATAAAATGAAGAAATTACCTCAATTCTCTTGTAACTCCTGGCCTTGGAGCTGCTGAACACATTCTCCGTTTTAACAAACGGTTGATCAGAGATGATTTTCCAACATTAGGGTATCCAACTATTCCAGCTCGAACCTATTTGATAGTAACATACATTCTTTATATAATAGTAATACTAATAACAATATTTTGAGAAGCATTAGTGATAAGGATCTCAAGAGCGTGATGATGATTCATATTTTAATAAATTAGGATACACTTTATTTATTTTAATTTGGTTTGTATTAATTCTTAGTTTTCTATGATTTGGAATTGTAATAGTTTTATTATTGATTTAGTTTTAGTTACGTGTAAGTGAAGATACTTTACTTCCTTACATTAAGTTTATGTTAAAAATAAATAAAAGATGTAAGACCCATATGGGCCTAGAGAATGGTGTCACTTATGACCCATTTAGGTTTAGAGATAGACTTAGTATAAATAAGCATTTGTAACCTCATGGAAGGGAGATTTTGAATATTAATTTTGTGAGGCTTTGCTCATCTAGAGTTCTTGAAAGAATTCACTTTGAACTTATCAAGGTTGTTAATCCTTGTGGCGTTCTTTTTGGCTTATCAATCCCTAGATTGTGACGCCATTTTGTTCTTTGTTTCTTTGCTGAATAATAATATTGAGTTTCCTATACATCAAACCCTAATACCCCCATTTCTTCCAATTTTCGTGATCAGTTACCTGCGTTCATATCTCGAGTTCTATATACTGGTTTTCGGTGATTCAAAAGCCTAATCTGCGTTTCAGAACGTCATCTTTCACCTCGTTTTGGAATCGGCCGAATCGGAGTTTCACAACACCGTTTATCGCATTCTGCAGCAATACGCGATTTTCACTCAAATTTGTAAGTTTCCGACCTAGAATGATCCTTTAAGTGAACTATGACTATTAGGATCATATCAATTAGGGTATTACATGTAACATCAATGATTTTCTATCAATTAAAGGAAACGTTTTTCCATGTGCGGATTCTGAAGCTCATGTCTGCAAGATCTACTTTCACAATTGATAGGACAATAATTCACATCAATAAATAATAAAATAACATTTGGAATATAATTATGAAATGAAGGATAATGCAACATGAATAGTTTACTTAAGAATTATCCATGGAACTCAATTATATGCAGAAATTATAGTCTGTACAACTAATTGATAAGCTGATTAGGCCCCATTTTTTGTAAAATAAGAATTGCAAGACGGACACTAGAGCAAGATTGTAAAAACAAATCAGCACAATATTACTTGTGTTGCATCATGTACTGAACAGCAAGATGATATTTAGTAAAAGAAACAAGAAAAACTTAGATTCATTATACATTTACAGAACAATGTTTTAGATCAGTGAGCATAGAAGCTGCAAAAAATTTGGAAGAGATAAAGAGAGTTGCAAAAACTAGTATGCCTTCAGTGCTTTTCATCTCTAATAAATCATATGTTTCCTTATTCCTAGAAATGGAAAAGTAGTGTTGAGTTGCAAAAACTAGTATAAGCTTACAGGAATAAGTTATTTCTTTCTCCAATAAACCATATGTTTCCTTATTCTTAGAAAACTAGTATAGCATAGGAAAGGAAGAAAAAGAATCAAAATTGGTTCGCAATTGCTACAAACAACCTACCGCACGAGGAAGTAGTCCTTTGGCTCTCCGTTTAACATTTACATCAGCTGCTAATTCCTTTGCTAACCGTCCTAGCTTCATTGTTCCCTGTACATAGAGCATACAATCAGATATGTTAAACACGAAACATCAGAACATGGAGAGGTGGAGGAGAAAATATCTTGTTTAAATACCATTCCAAGCTGCCCATTGGAGAAGACAACCTTTGTTCCATGAGTAGTAAAATATTCTGCCCAAGCATTTCGATCTGCAGTTGATATCATGTCTTCTCTATTTAAAACCAAAATTCTCTTTTTATTACCAAGCCATCGATCCATCTATAAAAGCAGGAGTAACAGATAGATGAAAAATTAAGATGTATCATCCGAGTACAAAAGGCCTAAATACTGTATTTAGATGACCTAATATTTTATGCCCCATTAAGATGCATTATGCGACATTCATAAAAAAAATTAAGGTTGAATTGAACAAACAAATATTATACATAAAACAAAAGTTGTGGGAAATGACCGTAACACCAATGGGGTTTTGAATGAGCTTATCTTATGACTAAGCACTTGTTAGTGTTTGGAAAAACTAATGAAAATAGTTTATGGTATGCCCATACACTATATTCAGTTTACTTTCATAATTTCACCATAAATTCGTTACGACATACAGACAGCTTTTGTGGGGTTTTCCATCATTCCCACTTCAATTGTAGAAGCAAGTTATATATAACTATATAAGAACTTATAGGTAGTGTTGTCAAATAGCAGCACACTGTAGTATAACAGAATTGAACAAATCGCTATTGTTTAGCGACGCACTGTATAGTACAAAGCCTTGTCAAATGCAGCAATAACAGCTCTATAACACTGTAGCATAATGGAATATGAACAAACTACAATTTTTTGCGGATTTGTGATTGGCAACACTGTGTATATGATAAAAACTTGTTGAATAAGTGCTTAATTAAGTTGATTACCCAAACACCCCCTTGATGATAAAATACACCTATCATGTAACGAAGTATAGAACAACAAATAGAGAATTAAATACCCAAAAAATCAATCGATACAAATAGATTTAAGACAACAAGGGAGACAGAGAATAAAGGTATACACACGGGAAATGAACATTATTCATGTTAACTTGCCTGTGGATGACTCGTGGACAACGGAATTCGCCCGTCCCGCACCTCTATCACAACATCCATTAACTTAAGCTGCTCCTTGAGTTCCTTTTCTGCTTTTGCAATATGACCAGGAAACCACTGTCCAGTATACAGGAAGAATCAGAAATTCAGCATTCCAAGTCTTGCAATGATGCAACCAACACATTAGACATATACAAGGGTACATAAATACCTGCACAGGGCGTAAGACCTTTGTCCAGTGATAAAGATCAGTGTCAATATCAGTCCAAATATCAGTCTCTCCTTGGTAACCATCAAATGTGTTATTGCTGTTGGGATTGGCATACCCATTTTCACTCAAACCATGGCCTTTCACACCAATTATCTGCAACATTTCCATCATCACAAAAAATACTCAATTTTAATTAATGATTAAGATCCTATTTGGATAAACACCTTAATTAACCACTTATTCTTATTATATAAGTTTTTAAGTATGATCTATTTCTATAACAAATGATAAATAGAGTCAAATTGATTTCATATATGTTATAAGTTGTTTCCATAAGATATCCTAGAGAGCTTATGGACGTGTCCTAAGTTGAATTTATAAGGTCTGCATTCAGGCTCACAAGTTTTTAGGTAGGTAGATAAGTTCAACACTTCTAATCAAAGGTGTGCCCTAGTGTCCAACACACGACATTGGCCCGTTGATTACATTCAATGAATTCATTTTCTGAAATTGCTAATGTGTGGACGTGTTAGTAGTACGTGTTAATATCAGTAATTCATATGTTGAAATAAGACAATCCAAATAACCATAAGATTTTGGGTTTGGGTAGATACAAGGTGACAATAAAGTGAATTCCTAAACACTGAGAATACAACAAAAAATGAAGGAAGGAGTAACTAAAAATTAGATGAGAAAAAGGATGAATGAGAAGGGTGAGGGGATTACCTGAATGGTGGGAGATTGAGAAGAGAGGGTTGGTGTGGCAGAGATAGGTGATGTGGAGAATCTTCTGCAAGATGGAGAGTTTGGGAGCCGCAAGCCTGGTAATGATGATACTTGAAATTGAACACTCGTCACCATGTTATTCCTTCTCTTTGATTTTCTGATTATGGCTTTCACAACACACTTTCCGTTTCAGATAAATAAATTCTGATTGTGAAAAAATGAAAACAAGCTGAAACAAAATGGGCCATGAGGCCCCCCGGCACAGGTCTACAAAAACTAAAAAATAGTGGGCTGGGCCAAAAAAATTCATCAAAAGGGGCTTAAAATTTAGGGTATATTAGCATCCGCAACACGCAATACATGTATGAAAGTTTTCCTTTGTACCCCCACCTTTAGTCTTGTACCTCCATAATTTTTCAAAAATACCAAAATTACCCTCAAGTGGTTTTTAACTATTTCAAATACAGTAAAGGTAAAAAAAAAATTCACCATTTTTCTATTTACCCCAGCCATAAAAAAGTTTTCTGATAGGCTTAAGTTTTCCAGTAGCTACCGGAATACTTGGAGAAAGATTTCCGGTACAGACAAAAATTCCGAAAATGTTAAAAAACGAGTTTTCCGATACAGAAGAAAAATGGTATGTACTGGAAAACTTAATCCCAAAGTATTCCGGTACATAAGCTTTTCCGGAAAACTTATACCCATAAGTTTTCCGGTACAGAGGCTTTTTTTTTTTTTTAATTTTTAACATTTTTTTTAATTGTTAACAGTTATGGATAATACACTACTATTAATAGACAAAACATGCGTCAATACTACAAATATTTTTAACACAGATCAGGTATGAATAAATATATTTAATATTAATATTATAAAAATATATGTTTGTGAATAATTATAATTATTTAATTTCAGATATTTGATTCAAGGGATACTGTTGTGAAATGGGCAAAAGAAATTGGTATAAAAAATAAAGTTACTGTTATTATTAGAAGATCAGATATGGAGACCGGTGAAAAAGGATGGAGAAATAAATTAATATTAGGTTGTGACAAAGGGGGAAAATACAAGTGTGCTGCTAGTTCTATTCGAAGTTCAACAAAAAAATGTGATTGTCCTTTCAAGCTTAGATCAAAACCATTAAAAGATGGTTCAGGATGGATAGTTAAAGTAATTTGTGGAATTCACAACCATGAATTACCTGATACTTTGGAGGGGCATGCATATGTTGGACGCTTAGATGAAGAAGAAGAAAAGCATGTTCATGAATTAACTAAATATAATGTTACACCGAGACATATATTAATCTCATTGCAAGACCGAGATAAGAGTAATACTACTAAGATCTCACAAATATATAAACAGAGAAATATAATTCAATTGCAAGTGAGACGTAATAGAACAGAGATACAACATTTATTCAAGTTAATTGAAGATGCAAAATATGTGTGCTGGAATAGAAACCATAAAGACTCTGATGTTATGAGAGATATTTTCTGGGCGCATCCAGATTCAGTGAAGTTGTTGAATTTGTTTCCGATTGTGATGATTATGGACAGTACCTACAAAACCAATAAATACAGAATGCCATTACTTGAAGTTGTTGGTATGACATCAACAGAGAAGACATTTGTAGTTGGATTTGCTTATTTGGAATGTGAGCGGGAAGAAAACTTTTGTTGGGCATTAGAGAGACTAAAAGAGTTGTTTGTTGCACAAAATAAATTCCCTCAAGTAATTGTGACAGATATAGATCATGCGTTAATGAATGCAGTTGGCATTGTGTTTCCACAGACTGTTAATTTACTTTGTCGATTTCATATCGAAAAAAATGTTGGAGCAAAATGCAAGCAATATGTCTTAAAAGATATACAAGAGTCAATATTGAATATGTGGAAAGATATTATGTATTATAGTGATGAAAAAGAGTATATGATGCGCTTGCATATGTTTGAGCAATCATGTGTTGATACAGAAATGTTTGTTGATTATGTCAAAGAAACTTGGTTGACTCCACATAAGGAAAGATTTGTTGAAGCATGGACAAATAAAGTAATGCATTTGGGGAACACAACGACTAACAGGTAAAGTAATATAATTGTATTATATATTGTTGAATTTTATTATATTTTCTAATGTATCTATAAAATTTTACTATAGGGTTGAATCAGCTCACTGGAAACTGAAGTTAATGTTAGAAAATAGCATGGGTGATTTGTGTAAATGTTGGGAGGCTATAAATAACATGATAAGGTTACAACATAAAAGAATCAGGGCATTGTTTCAAAAAAGTTTCTATGGTCAAGAGCATGAGCACAGAAATCCATTTTATCACAGATTAAATACATTTGTATCCACAGAAGCACTAAGACGTATTGAGGAAGAATATGAAAAAGTTGAGTGGGTGGGTACTGACAAATCTATATGCAGGTGCTCTTTGAGAAGTACATATGGATTACCTTGTGCTTGTGAATTGGGACAATATAAATTAATGGATGAACCAATTCCTCTAGATTATGTGCATCTTCAATGGAGAAAATTAAGCATGGAGTGTAAACTCACTCAAGACACAGAAGATGGATCAGAGTTGGATATGTCTACTTAGTGTAAACTCACTTGATGTTATTGAGAAACGAGTGTTGAAGAGTAAGGTGCGTGAACTTGTTTTTCCAAGTACAAGTTCAATGTGTCCACCACCTGAAAAAGTCAAAACCAAAGGAAGAGTGAAGAAAAGTAAGGGTATGAAGCCGGATGAATATGATGTATATCGAGACCCTTCATACTTTGAGCATGTTAATGCAACATATTGTGAAGATATTGGTTCCCAACCCTCTTAGTCAACAAAGAAGAGACAAGCCTCTCAATCAAATAAGAGGCAAGTCTCTTAGTCATCTCATTCTTCATCAAATTTGTTATGGAGACAATTTCCTGATATTATTCAGTCATACATTGATGACATATTTGACGTGGCAAGTGATGGAAATTGTGGTTTTCGCGCTATTGCATTATTGCTTGGTTTTAGGTGAAGAGTGTTGGTCTTTGGTCCGCAATAGATTAGATCAAGAGATTGCTTCTCATGTAACTCCATATGATAGATTGTTCACAAGAGGCATCAGAGAAGTAAGAGATTCGTTGATGATATCCGGCTTAGGTGTTCAACCCATGGATAAATGGTTGTCCATACCTGATATGGGTTACGTGATAGCGACAACATATAATATTATTTTTGTCACGTTCGGATTGTCATTTTCAATTACTTTCTTTCCTATGAGAGGTTCACATTCAGGAATGACAAAAAATGATCGCATATGTTGTATTGGTTTTGTTAATGGAAATCACTGGGTTCCGGTAATTATTTTCTTTTAACGTTTTTAGTTATAATTTGTTAATTAATGGAAATGACTTATGTTTTGTTAATTTATTTAATTTTTGCAGTTAAAGATGAAAGATGGATTTTCAATGCCAGACATTGCACCAGGTTGGAAGCAATATCGCACTAATGAGGCAACTTCTTGGGCAATAGCATACACAGGGCGTCTACAACACTGAGATATTTATTAGGCCGGTTGCCACGTGTTACCCAAAATCCACCTACAGAATCCGTAGATACAATGTCTTTAGATGAACTTTAATGTTTTATTTTGATACAAAATCATTTTAATGTAACCGACTTATGTTTTGTTATTAATGTAACCGACATTTAACTTGTAACAATAATTAGTAATTAATAAAGTAACCGCAATAACAATAATTAATAATTCATAAAGTAATCGAAGTAACTAAAATAAAGTGTTCATAAAATAACCGACACATAACAATAGTTCATAAAATAAAGTGTTCGTCAAAGGTGTTACTATTAACTAGTGTGATGACGTGATAAATACAAAGATTTATAAAAGTGGATATATAAATCATCATCTAGACTAGCTTCATGCTGAGTCAACCCCTGCTGTATAAGATCACCAATCTGCTGTAGGATAGGTGTCGGCTGTGAAGAAGAAGCATCTACATTGGTGGGCGGAACACTATAATTCGGGACCTGAGGTACACCATCTGGTCGCACAAGCAATGGATGAGACACCTGATAGAACCACTCCAGATATCCATCTTCACACTCAGATGGATATGTAACTGGACGAACCTTATCATACAGCTGTGTCACTAACATCACATATCCCAACCATTTGACGTCTACATCAAATAATCTCGCAGGATCTGGAATGGGCGGTGAAAGAATATACTGGATATACCCAAACTGTCTCAAACACCTCTCTGGTAGATATTTCACTACAGTGCTACATGATCGGATGTGACCAGTATAAAGTGTGATATCATCAAAAGGAATGACACCACTGTGATTCTCCCATGGTCTCCATATAATATTTGTCGGTGTCAGTGCATCTATCATACTTATGTATTCATCAACCTTATGTTTGTCTTGCTTGTAGTACCATCTATTCATTCGGGCAATGCATTCCACGTCAGCACCCTGATCACCTCTATTACAAATATTTAGAAAATATTCGTAAATCCAACACTATTACAATGACAAAATATAATAATTAATTATTTGAATTTTTATAAAAAAAAGTTGAATTATTGATATTTTATGAAATAAAATAAATTAAGAATTAAATTATTATCTAAAATTAAATTGTGATGCTCTATGATGTGATTCTCCTGTCAAAACTAAAAAAAACCACTTTTGGGTTGGGCCAAAGAGTCAAAATCATGGATCGAGGAATCAACCCCACTAAATTTGTTTATTTAATTTACATTTACGGTTTTAAGAAGGTATAAAAGTCAATATTTTGAGGTTACGATGGTATCACTATTTCGCCATAAAAAGAAGAGAAGATAGAATCCAATGCTTTTTCATAGAAATAGTACTATTGGCTAGCTGCTATGCTACTGTGGCTGTCCTGCCACTCTGGCATGTGAGCGATCATTTGATTCTCTAAAATGACTAATGACTGAGATCGTAGTGGCAACATATATATCCATATAGGATCATAGGAGGGATAACAAGACACTCCTTCCAACGTTAACTTTAATATCTATCTTTTTATTAAATATAATATTGATTTCACAATTTAAAAATAGTTTAAAGTGGTGAAATTCACGTAATTTTATTTAATAGAAAAATAAGTGTTAAAATGATTTTTAGAAATAGAGTATTTTTTTAGTACTTTTCTATATCTAATTTAAATTTTATTAAATGATTGGATTATGGAGATAAGACTTGTTATTGAAAAAAAATTATTTTCGGGTGGTTGTTGAATAAATAAATGACTTTTTAATGTAAAAATATATATATATATATATATATATTTTAATATATAAATTTATAAAGTATAATAAATAAATAAAATTAAATAAAAAGATAATGTACAAGCAAAATCTTCAACAAATCGGTCTTCATTAAAGTTGAAAAAAATAATATCACGTGTCACATGAAACTCAATTAAATGAATAATTTTTGAGTGATCACAACCACATATTTAAATAATTTAAATATACATTCAAATATTTTATTTAATTTTTTAAATAATTATTATTATTTTCTCGTCCCATCATTTTTTTTTATTTGTATGTGTCTAATGATCTTATATTTGTATATGTGACTATGCAAGTGTTCTTGGAGCTTCGTATTAATGTAAAAGCCTAAAGTTTAAACCCTAAATAAAATATTTATTTATTTAGTAATAATTTAAAATATAAAAATATTTAAAATTTTATTTTTTTAAATTTATTGTTTTAATTTTATTACTTATTTTTAATATTTTTATATTTTAAAGTTTGAAATTATTATTGGTTAAAATAAATTTTCATTTAAAT
>JBBPBS010001017.1:14372615-14422216 GCA_037974835.1 Cicer judaicum
TTTTTTTTTTGCACAAGGAAACATGGTTTTCGTCGAACTTGAAATAAAAAAACTACTTTTTTTTTTTCAGGTGTAACTGGTTCTACCTTCACATTTGTGAACAGATGCGATTACACAGTATGGCCAGGGATTCTAGCCAATGCCGGTACCCCAACACTCGGAAGCACCGGTTTCGAACTCCCCCAAGAAACTTCCCGTACTTTTCAAGCTCCCGCCGGTTGGTCCGGCCGGTTCTGGGCCCGAACCGGTTGCAACTTCGACAGATCCGGTTCCGGTTCATGTCTCACCGGAGACTGCGGTTCCGGCATGATTGAATGCAACGGTGCCGGAGCTGCTCCTCCGGCTACCCTCGCAGAGTTCACTCTTGGAACTATTGGACAAGATTTCTACGACGTGAGTCTCGTCGACGGTTACAATCTTCCAATGATTGTGGAAGGTACGGGTGGGTCGGGTTCGTGTGCGTCGACTGGGTGTACGTCGGATCTGAACCAACAATGTCCGGCGGAGTTGAGAGCTTCTGATGGAAGCGCGTGTAAGAGCGCGTGTGAGGCTTTTGGAAGTCCTGAGTATTGTTGTAGTGGCGCGTATGGTTCACCGGATACTTGTAGGCCTTCTATTTACTCGGAGATGTTTAAGGCAGCTTGCCCTAGATCGTATAGCTACGCATACGATGATGCTACCAGTACTTTTACTTGTACTGCTGCGGATTATACCGTTACCTTTTGTCCATCTTCTCCAAGGTAAATATCATCACACTTTTCTTTTTTAATTTTATAAGCCTAATAATCTACTCTTTTTTCAAAACTAAAGATTGTCTTGTCTCTTTATTTACTTTTTTATTTTAGTTTATAATGTCATGTTATGTAAAGTTTAAACATCATAACTTTTAATATGCAAATTAGGGTCCTATTATAGGACAATAGTCAAAAAAAGCAACAAGTGAAAAGTAAAACATTGAATAATGTATTAAAAATAAATCATCAGTTTTGTCTTAAAGTATCACTCTTTATGCATTTTAGTCTATAAAATGGAGTATATAAATAAAAATAATAATTATTTGCTATAGTAAATGAACATCTGTCATGTTACTCTTTAACCTCTTAATACTAGAGACTAAAAACAACAGATTTTATAGATTTTGGAGAATGCTTATTATCTTTATGGATACATTTGATAGTATATTTATTTATTACTACTGATTTGAAGAATAATTTCCGACACTTGTTGATATAATGTATAATTTAATTCCATAAATTTAATGAAATGTTTATTTATTTATTTATTTAAGTGATAGGAATTTCCACTTTGAGATTTGTAGGTGGGTTTGATTGTTTTATTCCATTTAGTCAAAGATGAACTTTTGAATGGTTATGATATTTTACTAATAATAGATTGATTGTTGGGTGAGTAATAATGATGGTTGATGCTTGGTGTTATTGCCTTTAGCTAATGCTATGCTAGTACTATATCTCAAGTGCATAAAGATGATATTTTTTGGTAACAATCATAATGATGGTTGATACCCTAAGTCCTACCACTTGAATTAATAATTGATTTGTCACAACGTGTGATTTGGTTTTGCAGTAAAAAATCATCACAATATCCAAGCCCAATGACATCAACAACATTACCAGCGACAGGGACAGGATTAGGGACACCTCAGATTGGAACAGGGCCAGAAGGGGGAGTGGTATACACAGGCACAGACACTCCAATTGGGTATTCAGTTCCTGTTTCTGGAGGAGAGACTATGCTTGCGGATGGATCATATTTAGCTGGTTTGGCCATGGGAGACTCATCTACAACATCTTTCTCTGCGTTTGTTTACTCCTTTGCTTTTTTGCTTACTATCTTATTCTTTTAGTATTTAGCTCTTGTGCTATTATTGTGGTCTTTTGGTTTGTTAAATGTAAATGGGATTTAGATTTTCGGGTTTTTGGGTTTATGAATTTTGGCTTGTTGGCCACTAAAGCTGACAGATTCTTCTTGCTTATTCGATCAAAAAGTTATTCGGTCTTCCATTCGGTAAGGTTTTTAATACTAGTAGTAATCTATAGTACATTAATCTTGGGAGTAATTGTCTCTCCAAGAAGCTTTTTGAGGATCTATGATTGTTGGATATATAAAAAGCCAACACATTTCTCCAATTTCGGGCTACCTTTGTTGGTTTCACATGTCGTATGGGCCAAATTATAAATGGATTATTATAGTTCACTGGAGGAGAAATTCTTGGATTAAAATAAGACTTTTCGACAATTTAAACAAGAAAAATGATAATTAAACAGCACTTCTCTTTAAATAATAATAATAACCACATACCAAAAAAGAATCTCTCCCTTGCAAGTTGCGATGGTGCCTCCAAACAAAAATTTGCAAATCTATTACGCATTAAATTTAACATGGAGATTGTGGTTAATGGGTTGTAATGGGAGGTGGATTTGATGTTGGGTGTGGTGTGAGTAGAAATAGGATTTTAATTGTAGAATAAGGATTTGGGGGTTGAGTAGTGAGAGCGGGTGCATCTCTTCCATTTCTTCCTCGATCTGCTCTTTTCACTTTTTTATCTAAGCAAGCAACATCTTGCATTTTTTATCTATTTCATTTCTAAATTCTAAAGGATTCAATCTTAGTGAGTATTGTGAATGAAAATAAAAATTGTTAATTCTATTTTTCTGTTTCATTTGATACAAGAATTTCTGCGTGTGAACACAGTTTGTCAAATAATTTGGTGTAAATAAAAAAGCAAAAAAGATGGACAACGGTTTTTCCTTTATTGATTGAAAAGGCAGGTTGTGAGCAAGAATAAAAGAGTTAATATTTTGTTTTTTCCGGATGAAATACTAAACGAATTTGCATTTGCAAACAAACTGCAAGGAATTAGGTTGGAAACATGATATATAATTTAATAATATAATGATTTATTAGTTGAGTTAAATCTTGTAGATAGAATAAAATTTCTCCTCAGATTTAGATATGAGAAAACGATACTGTATCTCTTAAACTAATTTATTAGACTGACTTCAATTTAATTGTCATATCTAACAGTTAGAAAGAAGTGAGTCGAAAGCTTCTACTTTTCAGTGATTTTGAAACATAAATCTTCTTTGTATTATTTGTCCAAAAAAATCACTGTGATATTATAAATGATTGTTTTCAAATAACCAAACACCCTCACATGATAGTTAACTCATGTTTGAGTAGTCTTGCGATCCGCTTAAGATAAAGATTCAATGGTTAACGTGTGTTTCATTGTACAGCCAAAAATAAATTGAATTAATTAATTTTGTAAAATATGTTTTAGTTATTTTTTACTAAAAAACTTAAATTTAAGGTAAAAGTTCGATTAAATTAAAAATGATTTGTATTTAATATATTTATATAAAATTGAATTGAATAATTAATGAAACTGGAAAAATCATACTTGTTAGAATCAATTATGTGGTCAAGAATTAATTTCACTCAAGAACTTTAAAACATTACCATATGAATTTTTAAGCATTCAATTGACTCTAAAATTTATTTTTAAGCATCCGAGAAGCAACCATCCATGTTGCTTTTAGATAAAAACTCATTTCAACGTGAATTGACAAAATTACAATAGTTCATTGTGATTTTTTCAATCTCACTGCAAAATCAAACATGCATTTAGTGTGTGTTTGGATCTACGGTGACAAAAATTAATTTTTACTGAATTGATTTTAGTTAAAAGTTAGTTGAATGTAAAATGATTTATGTTTGAATATAATTTACTTGTAAGAATACTTTTAGTTATTAGTTGTAACAAAAAATAGCTAAATTAGGGATTGAGCTGAGTTTACTTCATGCGATTGTAGGTAAATAATGAGTTAGCCTATAATAACATAGACGAGTCTTTCTGAGTCACGCTAAGTCTTATTTGATGATTTTAAGTCAAATCTTAATCAAAAGTGGTGTTGGCTGATAATTGAGACATTTTTGAAACATATCTCGAAATTTTTTGTGCTAAACAAAGTGAGAAATAAGAGGATAAACATAATATAACTATTTTTTAGAAAACACGACAGGAATATAGTCAAACACATACGCAAATAACAAACACAATCTCATACACAACCACGTGAATATAGCCAAATATGAATGTTAAGACACAATATTTAGTTAGTTGCGAGAACATGACTGAAAGGATTTAGGTTTTAACTTTCAATTTATAAATATCAATTGTAATTATCATTTTAATAAATAAATTTTTTGATTTATTTGACTTCGTTGATTTAGAGTATTTAAAGAATACAACACTGAAAAACAAAATTCTTTTTGAGGTAATCATTTAAAGAAAATGAAATCATTGTTGAAGATTTCTAGCATAATACTTCAGCTAACTTTGATGTTAAAAAACAAATACATTCACATTTGATGTTAAAAGGTACAAATAAAAAGCTATAATGTGGATCTACTTTTATCTATTGATTGGTAAGAACAATTAATATTACATTTAATGTTACTTGAAAATCATATTTAAGACAAAAAAATTAGTTGGATAATTTTTATTATCAAATATCATTGGATGATACTCTTTGCTTGAGGCTGTAGTATCTTTTTTCACTTTCATAGTCTCACTGCAATTATGTCTGATGGAAAAGAAGGTATGCAACGTATGTGGGCCGCCGGTCCCTCCTTTGCTGTTGTTTAATGAATCAGATGTTGGAATAGAATTGATGCCAAAATTTGCATCAAAAGAAAAAAAAAGGAATTGATGCCAAAATCACTTCTAATATTCTCTGTCCGTCTAATTGTTTAACTCACTGCCCATGTGTGATGTGAATGCAAGAAAAAGAAAAATATCAAATTAATGAAAATGAACTTAATGATAGAGGTTAGTGAATAATAATAATAATAATAATTCAATGATAAATTCAATTGTCAATTATTATTATTTAAACACTAGCTTCATAATAATATTCAGATTGCAGGAGGCATGGATGAATAGGGAGAAACTTTACCTTGGGGGGAAAATTCATTATAGATTTGATTGTATTATTTCGCGCATTTATTTGTAGGACTTAGAGTGAAGTATTGACATCAATCCGTTGTAGTCTAGTTGGTTAGGATACTCGGCTCTCACCCGAGAGACCCGGGTTCAAGTCCCGGCAACGGAATTTTTTTAATGCGCACCCGTTTAAGCCCATCTGAGCAGTGGGCCCAAATATAACCAGCCCACTCATCTCAGTTCGTGAGGAATCTCTCGTCCTTCCATAGTTCGTTATTTTCTCTCACTTTTCGAATGTTCTCTGAATCTCCAAACACTAGTTAGGTTCGTTCTATTTCTCTCCACTAATGAGTTAGCTAATACTTATGACTAAAGCTTGTGCTTTGAAATTTTTATGTTATTTTTCTTGGAATTATTATTATCTTAAAGACATAGTTTGATTTCTTGGATTAAGAGATTGTCTGTTGTACACATTTTGAGTGTCTTTACTATGTTTGTGCGTAAGATATAGTTAGATATGTCTTAGAGTTAGTTTAAACTACTTACAAGTTAAGTTATGATTAGGTGAAATTGTATATGTTAGTTAACATTGCACTCTATATAAAGGTGTATCCTACATTAATTGTATAATAATTTTTCATACCGTGAATTTCAATTTTAATATTTTGCTTAATTAATTTTGTCTTTTTTGGACTCAACCATGCTTCTCAACATTGTATCTTTCTTTTGTGAAGATAAATTTGTTGTGTTGTCAGAACTAGATGTTGAGTTTTCAAAAAAGTCGTGAAGAAATATAACCGGACTGTAATTTCATTTTCTTCTTCTTAGACTCCTTGTTGAGTGTGTTTATACTAATTTCTTCTTAGACTCCTTGTTGAGTGTGTTTATACTAATTTCTTCTTCTTGGACTAATTTCATTGATCAAACTTATTGCTGCTGATGTTCCTATGGTGTCAAACTTTATGTCATGTTACTTGGTGCAATCCGATATGAAGATCCATAACATCCTAATAATTCGAGACTATTGATGTGAGCTCTTATTTAACTTCAAAGTTGATTAATCATAGGTAGCACCAAATTGAATTGAAATATTAAGAGAACCACGATTCATTTCACATTTTGGAAAAAATATATTTGCAGTAATGCAGTGTGGTTAATTTGTGCAGTTTTGTATTTGTACTAGTACTGAGTTTTCTTATCAGTTCATGTTCCTCTCTGTAGTGATATAAACAGTCTGGTAGAAGAAAGTCGTGTTAATGAACCACGGCAGGTCTCTTAGACGTGTTCGAAACACCAAAGAGGCCATTGGGGTCGAATGCAGCGAACTTTTGCCACTGCTATAGCGAAGAAAGGATCTAAAGGGGTTTACCTTCTGATGCATCCAAAGCATCAGACTCTTAGTATAGAAGTTTTAAGGCAAGTAAAGTTGTAGCTAGGTGCTAACATTCTCAAGGATGGAACTGATCCAAAAATCTAGCCTAATTCAGGATACCCTGACTAGTTGTATCACCTGTTTGATTAACGCCCTGCATTTATGAAAAATATCGAAACACTCCTTTATTATGGTCTAACACGCTATGTTAATCGAGCGAGGATCAAAGAAAATAACTCTTTAAAGGCAAATAACTGATTCAATGGTCAAAACAAATGCATTTTTTTCTTTTCTTTCTCTTGCTTTTCACCTAGAAATATCAAACCGAAGAGGCCTTAAATTGAGAAAGCATTCACCATCAAGACAGGGAAGGAAAAAACTGTGACATTCAATTAGATGGTCACTGGTGCAGTTGTGCTTTAATATGGGCAATTTTTCACTATGTTGTTCTTGGTGTTGTGAACGTTCGTAGGCACAATTTGATTTGCTGTGTCTTCGTTTTCTTAATTGTTGTGTTGTTTTTATTATATGTGGTTCATTTTTTTTTCTTTTTGGCCTGCTTTGTTGATTTTCATTTTGTTAATCATAGTAAAAATCTGAAGTTTATTTATCTGAGAAAGCTTGTAGTACTGATTGATCTTATATAGTGAAGATAAGGGTGTTCCATATTATAAATTATGTACCCTCCCTAGCGATTGATAAGGTGAAGTATCTGAAATATGGTTGGTGGGGGAAGCAGGCAATGATAATAGCCGGTAAGTAATTAAACCATCTTTTACCGTTGTTGGCTTACAGAAATACTTAAAGCAAGACGAGAAAAAATCAACTTAATTTCAATTTAAAAGTCCAGCTCATATAAATTGACTTGGCTATTAATTGTCCTATTATATTAGCTACCACTAAACAAAACCCAAAATTTGAAAACTCTGGCAATGTTTAAGTAACATCAGCCATAAGATTATCAAATGCAACATAACTCCTAACCCATACATATCAGATTTCAAAAAAGTCAATAGCAAATAAATAAGAACATTACGACTTGGGATTATGAAATGCAGAATAGACACCAAAGTTGTCACCTTGCTACCTCAAGAGAACTTAAGTACTGCAGCAGAAAACAACATTAGAACTAACTTTCATTACAGAAATATGTAGATCCCATATTTATACGGCACCTAACATCCGTAGGTAGTTGTACTTATCTGACAGTAGTGCTTAAAAATTCCACAGAAAATTCAGCTGATGTAGATTGGCTTATACTTATTCTATTATATTGAATTTGGATTCTTAGCAGTAAGGAAACATGCATTCCGAGACACAGTGAATGAAATTTTTATTTTATAACTTAAAATAAGGTTGAATATGAACTGTCCGATCTAGATTAAACTCTAGGTATTCTTTCCTTAGGGTTATGAAATAGCTTCCAAATATTAACCTAACTAAAGGGTGTGCTTAATGTTCTTCTCTTAAAGCGCATTCTCCACTTTTACATTTGTTACCGTCCAAGATGGACAACATGAATAAAGTCTAATGAGTCTATTAGTGTATGTTTGAATTGGCTTATCCTCTTGAATCTCATCATGGTCACGAGCTGGCGTGTGGAATTTGATATGTCATCCTTATAAGGCTGGTTTGAAGTGCACACGACAAGAAATACTTTAGAGAAACACGTTTAGTCGACAATACATTTCTCTCTAGGCATTTGCCTCTTTATCTTTAAGAAAAGTTGAGTTGTATATCAAGTGGTCGGTCACCTGTATGACATCGTTATCTGTGATATAGTGAGAACATACTTGGACGGTGGAGTATTTTGAAATGGTCCAATAACTATGGCCAACAATCAATTCAATAACTTTGGTCATAGTAATTGATTCAATGTCACAGCAACTTGGTAGAATTGAACGCAATCCGACTTGGTGAGTAGTTCACCAACATAATCTGCACTTAAATAGCAGACTGTAGAGTGGTCTCCACCTTCAATTTAAGGACCACGCAATTGAAGTATGGACACAAATTTCAGACTAACAGATAGTGAGGGAAAGCAAAATAAATCATAGAAAGCCACTTTAAGAAAACTTTAGCAGACCACAAAATTCTGTTACGTGGCTCGTTTTACATCATTAAATTCCTGTTGACTCTCTTACACTACAAGTCTTTTCCTTCATATTTTTCTCCACAAATCTTTGTTTTTTTCTGACATCAATTATATAGACTAGTCACTTGCCAAATAACACTTGAGTTACACTTGCAGAATAAAAACCAAAATACAACACAAAATTGAATAGTCTATTTCTCTCTCCAAATTGAAAGAAAAGAATTATTAACCCATTTGCAATTTGCAAACATCTTAGAAAATAACAGAGGCCGGTAAAATGCTTACATTTCATAATGGAATTAAAAACAAAACAACCCGGCTTTATTTTAAAAAATTGAATGAACTATTTAATTGCTAATGTGGGATACAACACAATACAATTGGGATATCACTGAGCAAAAATGTCATCAATCCCAGAATTGTTCTATACCATATTTTGGACACCCAATTCATGTTCATTAGCTACTTGATGACACTGATGATTTCTTGGGTTTCTTACTCATGCAAATCTTGGTGTAAACATTTTTGGTTCTAAATGATAATAGAATGTCTAAGAAGAATCCAACAACACATGCACCAGCCATGACTACAAAGACTAGTCTGTAACAGTGACCTCCAACGCACGTGTTACCGCCTCCTTCTGTTGTTGTTGCCTCCATATCATAGAGTATGCCGGCAAGTAGCCCGGAAAAGAGGAAAGATCCGAGGGGAAGGTTGAGGATGAGGATATTGTAGATGAGACCATAATATTTGAGGCCGAATAACTCAGAGGCTGTTGGGACTGTAACAGCAAGGCGCACTCCGTAACATATGCCGACTATAATAGAACCGATGTAAAGTGAACCGGGCATAGCCATGGCTAATAGTATGTAGCCGACAGCCATTAGAATTTGAGATATTGCATTCCAAAGAGGTCTAGGTGTTGCAGATTTCCTGTTAACAAGAGAATTTGTAAGTGAAAAATAAACATCATTGAGGTTTCATAATTGATAAACAAACAATCAATAGTACTCCTTCTGTAACGAAATACTAAACAAAAATTGTAATTGAAAAATTGATGCATTTAATCTTAATTTAAAACCACAATCATCAACTTTTCAGTTATCGTAATTTAATTTTGTCTAGTTACACGGACCACACAAAGCACATGAGGATATATAATAAAGAATTAGGCATTGCAACTAGGCAATTATTTTAAAAGTGAATATTCCACCTTAACCAAATTTGACTGCAAATGGCAGATTTAATAAAGTCAAACGCAAATATGTTCCTAATTCTATTCCACCTTACAGAGAAAGATAGATCCCATATTATGTCATTGAGATTCACAAACACATAGGTGTATTCCACGGATCAAAATAATCTGACTGGGACCATGTTGATTTTATTCAAGTGGGAGATTAGTAAGATCCAATGAAGCACATATACTTCCAAAATGCTGACGTACTGTACCGGGTATTTACTCTGAGTACCATCAATTTTCATTTTATATCAAAATATTTGAGACTCAATGGTGGATGTGGGATATAAAATTAGAGGGAAAAAGATGGTCAATGTAAACTAATTTTACCCCACCCATAAAATAAAATGAAAAGTTTAAAAGTAATTTTTTTTATATATATAAAATTTGAAGAATTTGAGAGTTGTTGATAAATAGAAAGGGATAGAAGGACTTAATTTAAACAATGAAAAAATGGGACCAAAATAATACATAGCTAAAACTAGAAAATTGTAATTAAGTCTAATATTTGTGACATGAGATAAAGTAAAATGTGATTGTACTAGCTTTCCATAAAGGGTAGTTATTGTTAGTGTATTAATTAGATAAGAATTGAAAGGTAATGAGAAAATAAAGGGATAGAGGAGAGTTACTTGATGAAATATTCGGAAACAGAACCAGATACAATCCTTCCAAAAAAGCCCCAAATGCTAGTTAATGAGACAAATAGGGATACATCTGTATACCCGAGTGCCAACCCGATTTGACCCATATTATTCATCACCGCCAAACCCGTCCCAACTCCACACAGAAACGACACAAACAAAATCCAGAAATCCAAACTTTTCATCACCTCCAATACAGTGTGTTCCTCCCCCACCACCGGTTGTCGCTTAACCACCACCACCTCCTCCGTCACCGCTTCACTTTCCTTATCCTCATTCTGAAGCAACGGTTCTTTAACTTGTTGATGTTCAACATCAACTCCGACCCGACCCCAATTTCTACCTTTAATATAAGCATAAATCGGAATCCCCGCCGGCGACGCCAAAAGAACAAGCAAAACGGCAACGAAAACCCTTGACACAATTGTACTAGGATTAGGAACAAAACCATAAGCTAATAAATAAACCGCCAATACGACGGCGACGGCGTTACAGATACCAAAGTACTTCCCCTCTTCGCTGTCTTCGGCGGCAGTGGTAGTTTTAGCGACAGGAACTTCACGGAGGAAAAAAACGCCGGTGAGACAAACAATGAAAGGGATAAGAGCTAGCGTGAGAAGGAAAAAAGCAGGGTCTTCATAGAAAATTGCAGAACAAAGATTAGTGAAAATCGCAGTGCTTAAACCCACATAGCCTTTAAGAATCCCTGAAACCGGTCCTCTGTTTCGCCGGAAGTTTCTTATGCATGTCACTAAAACTGCAGTGTTCATCCATGTTGTGCTATTCCCTCCCATGCACAAAAACACACACATCTATTTTCCCATCATTAACAATAATTAGAGTTAATTAATTAGTAAATTAATAATTAGTAAATCAAGAAATAAAATTGTTTTTTGTTGTTGTTGGTTAGTTGAATAAGTACCTGCCAGTAAGGAAGGGGTTGAATGATTTGACCAACGACAAGCCATTGAACGCCGTAACCGATGAGACCTTCAAAGGAACCAATGAGGAGAATAGCCCAAGTAGGTAAACGGTCAGAGGCAAGCCCAGCGAGAAGCCCAAAGGCTTTACCAACATCTTTAGCGACGGATAGATTGTTGAGTTCAGTTTGGGTGAGGTGCATGAGGGATTTAAGAGCGTCAGAGTAGTTTGAGAATGTGTAGTTGTTGCCGGAGATGGCTTGAATCCATAGGGCGGCGACAAAGCCAAGCCATTTCGTGGCGGTGGAAACAGAAGGGGTGGAATCAGAAATGATGCCCATTTAGTTTTGTTAAGTTGCTAACAGAATTTGAATGGGGGACACACTTCTTTCACATTTATTTATAACGTTTCTCCTTTTAAATACAACTTAGCTTAATGTAGTGGCAATTGCACGGAAACCGTTCAGATTCTTTTCCCCAATTTTTAAATAAATAAATAAAAATAGAACAAAGATCTGTCAAAAATTAAATACTAGACAGAAACGCGTCAGGAGACAACAATTCTACTACTTTCCTTTTTATCTGTCAAAATTTTAATTACGTGTGTTTAAAAATAAATTCTAAATACATTTTTTAAGGGTTTTGTTAAGGAATTAAAATATAAAAATTGTATTTAAAAATTAAAAAAGAATTATGGTAAATTTTTATATTTGGATATTATAAGTATTCTTAATATACTTATTAATATTTGGTAAATTTCAATTGAAAATAACAATTTTAAAAAATTGACTGCTTTGTTTTTTAATATAGTATTTTTTTATATTTATTTTTTAATTAATTTTAGACTTTTTATTTTTATATTTTTTACCAACAAGACATACTTCTAAAAAACAATACAAAAATATTTTATTTTTTAAGCTCAATTGTTGATTGTAATTTAAAGATATGACGATGTAAAATAATTTTTTTTTACGATTAGTTGCAGTTTTGGTCCTCTATTTTAGTTCAATCGCGAAAGTAGTCATCTCATTTTGTTTTTTCTATTTTTGTCCTAAATTTGATGTTTTTTTTTTTATATTTATTCAAGTCACACCATGCCTCAATATCTCATTTGGAATAATTGTATTTGAAATCTATGATCATAAATGATGTAGTACGACTTTAAAAAATGAAATTTCATCGAGTTTTGGACTAAAATTTTGTTTGAGGATCAAAACTAAAAAATAAAAAATAAAATGAGAAGACTACTTTCGCGATTCAGCTAAAATAGAAGGACCAAAACTGCAATTAAGTATTTTTTTTTATCTTTAATAAAAAGTCGCAACTGGCATATATATATATATATATATATATATTCTTCTCTATTTTATTAATATTATTAAATATTATTTAATAAATTATAAATAATTAAAATATTTAAAAAATATAAAACTATCAATAAAATATTAATAAATAATAATTTTATTATATGTTTTAAATTTTTAAATCTTTTAATTATTCATAATTTATGAGATAATAATTAAGGATATTAATAAAATAAAAAGAAAAAAAAAATATATGTCAATAGAACTGTAGTATTTTGATAAAAAATAAATATAAAAAAAATCCCAACAATTTTAAGGACATTCTTTTTCATTTTCTTAAAAAGATTTTTATTATTAAAAAAATGTAACTGATTCCAAAAAAATTGTACTTCTTTCTAATTTTTTTTAAATTAATAGAGTAATACCAAAATAATAAAAGAGTCGTAGTCATTGTTGTCAGGATTTTAAATGGCCCCATGATGAAGATGGATCGTAGACCGTACCAATTTGTATATCTCAAACAAGTTGATATTTGGTTGACAAAAAAAAACAAGTTGATATTTACTTTACTATAATAATCGTTTGGTTGGTGTGCTTGGCCGAACAATAAACGCCGTCTCCTCCACTTGATGAAATCTGATGGTTAATTATATTACTTGTATCTGATTGATAACTATTTTATGCAATTGATAATTATATTAATTATTAATAACTTGATGGCTGAACTTTCAGAAAAAAAAATTGATGACTTAACTCAAGTGATGCAACTTAATAGAAAAATAAATTGATTGAGGATACCAAATTCAAATATTGTCCTTTCATTGAATTTCAAATGATTGAAATTTATATTTCTTAAATTAAAAAAAAAATGCCATAAACAAAACTACTTTTATATTTGACTTAATTATTATTTTTATTATTTTTTTAATATATGATTTTGGTTGTTTTTCTAAAATCACAAATAGTCCTTTATTTCTAAAAGCGTAACATTTTCTTCTTATGTAAAATTGGGATACAGTTTTTCAACAAAAGTTCGTACATTATATATACAGAGATATATCCATTTGAATTTGTCCTACATTCAAAAAAAAAATTTATTTAATTTAATCAATAAATATATATATAATTTTTTTAAAAATCATATTCATTCACTTATTACACCCTAAAAGAGAGAAAAATAGAAAAAATGATGTAATATGTTAATAATATAATTAAAAGAAAATTGATGTAAAAAAATTAAAAGTTAAAAATATAAAAACTCTATAAAATAAATCGAAATATGAACAAAAATATAATATAAGGTCCCTTCCTCGGGGAAGCACATACAGCTATTAAAAAAATGTATAAAGACACAAAAAGGAAGAAAATGGTGATAAAATAGATATGAATAATTTAGTTTATTCTACCTAATAAACTTACTTTAAATTCTAAATTACAGAGTTATTTACTTTAAATTCTAAATTACACAGAGTTATAAGAAAATCAAACAATAAGGTACATATCTATATTAATAGTTGTTTTTTATTATATTTTTCAATGGAATTTGAGGAAATCCACAAATAATATTATTTATAAAAATTTCTTTTAAATATCTATCAATGATATGTCTCTTTAAAATTTTATTAAAAAAAGATCAATGAAAAAAAATTATAGTAAAGAAAAAATAATACAATATAATTTATGTGAGAATTTGTGTAGTTAAAAATTTTATTTGAAAAATATAATTGAACAAATTCGTGGTGAAGGAAAAAATAGTCTAGAACACATCTATTTTTCCCCTCATGCATGTAATTTTATTTGAGACGACGAATTTCTATTAATATGTTGAGTTAATTGCTCAAAAGTTTTCATTGGCAGCGACATTAATAAAACATTGGTTCTATCTGGATTATTCTACTCTTCTCCATATTAGATGTGTGATATTATATTCACATAGAATCGTTGTAATAAATCTATTTTCGAATAAAAACTACAAATTTGTTGTAATAAATCTATTTTTGAATAAAAACTACAAATTCCTTGTATGTGTAGAATCATAATTGATGACAAATAATATATCACAACTTGTAAAATTAGCAAAATACAATAATACTCAAAATTGAACTAAGACGTGATATGCAAGTCCTGTGTTGAAGTAGTTCTGATTGAACTAAGATACTTCATAATCAATTAATTGTTCAATATTTTTATGAGGCTTGAAATGACTTTGCTCACATCTAATGACCTCATAACCATTGAAATATACATCATATGATATTTTATGATATTTGTTCATATATAAATATTTCAGCATTTTTGTTATATGAGTTTCATGTTTTACAAATTTAGTATTCTTCAAGTGTTCACTTTGTAGTTTCAAAATAAATATTTTTCATTACTACATATTCATTTCAAACTAATTTCGTTAATCAAACAAATTTCAAAAGTTCTAATAATTTTTATGCCATCAATATACACATCAATTATAATAAATTCATTTTCAAATATTTTCTTAAAAATCAACAAATCGTATCTTTTTTATATCCTTCATTTGTAAATATTCACTAAGAATATCATACAACATACATAAAAGTGTTTCACTATATAAAAATATGTATTCATTTTAACTAAGTAATTTTTTTAATAGTTTAAATTGTATGTTTCACGAAAGTTATTTCCTTCAGATAATTTCATATAATCATCTTTATCAAGTGAACTATATATATACATCGTATCATGTATTTCATATATAAAAAAAGTTTTTCAAGTGCTATAAATAAAAAAGTTCATGAATTCACAAACCGTTAATATATTTCTTCAAAATTAATAGTAGACTTTGACAAATACCCTTGAACATTATATCAAACTTTATATGTATGTATTTCACTTCTCTCTCTCTCAATTAGTTTTGGGTGGACGACAAGTTTAAAAACCTTTCGTTTTGCAAATGAGCATAATTCGACTTCAGTTGCTTTTTTTATTTTCCAACTATTTATGTTTATAACTTTTAATAAAGTTTAGTTCATAATCTTCATTATCATGTCATATTTTAGTGCTATATTATATCAAAAATATTGTCAACATTGATTTCTTTTAGTTCCATCATATTTCATCCATAAATAAATTTATTCAGATCTATTTATTTTTATAAATTTCATGTACCGGATCAATTTCTTCTAGACTGAGAATTCAATTATGTCTAAGTATTCATTTGAAATTTTCTTATCCTCACTTTGACCATTTTCTCTTTAACTAATTTTCTTATTTGAAATTTTTTATATTTAGAGCTAAAAATTATGCAATACTTTATTCATGGTTGAAATTTGTTTGCAATGATCAACTGTCCAATATAGACTTCGATTTTGATTAAAGCATTCACACATAATAATTAGTTTTCTAAAATTTTCCATGAATTATCTTTTGAACTTTTCGTTCAAATTATTTTGTATCAAGATCAAGGTGAAATGGTAATTATGTATATCAACTAATACTAATTTTCAGCCGTTTATTTTCTCAAATAATTTTAGATATATTAATTCATCAAATAATAATATACACAAAATAAGCTGTAAATAAAACCTTCTTTTAAATTAAAAAAAATATAAACAAATCTCTATTTATTGACTCAATCTACTTTATTATAGAATGAGCATATTTAATATATATTTTCAATATTTACATTCATATTTGAAATTTATGATATTTTAAAGATAATTAATTTCAATTTACATCTATCTAAACAAAACATCTCAAATTGTATAGATATAATTTTCTTGTTCTATATAGTTCTATTATTAATTAGTTTTTCGACAAATAATTTTATTTAAGATTTTTTGAAGTTACTCATTGTAAAGTGATTAGGCAAATATTAAAGAAGTTGGCTAAGTAAGTGTATTTAGAAAGATACAAATTTTAGTTCATAATTTAAATTGCTAAACAAATTTTTAGGACTTACCTTTTTTTTTTCTTTCTATTTTATTATATTATGACTTTATTTGCTGGTAGATATAATTTACTTAGAGTTTTGCGGAACAAAGTTTGTTCTATACATACAATTGTAATAAATTATATTTGAAATTTTTTTCAATAATATAATATATAGTATCAAAATACTATATTTCCTCTTTTTTATATAATAATCTTCCTCTCAGTTATTAATAGCTTGAGATTTGTTTTTATTTATTTTATCTTAAATATTTATAGACTTAATTAAAAAATATAATGTTTTATTTTTCTTTTTACGGAAAAATGCCAATTGTGTTTATAGATCAATTAGTTAAAATATGAGCAAACTACTATTTTAGTCCTTAAAAGTATATGATACTATTATTTTGGTTCTTGAATCAACAAAAAATTCAAATTAATCATAGAATCATTAAAATACCACTTACTTTATTCTATGATGTTATAACGGTCGTGATCGATCATCATAACACTTCTTTTGATATAGCAGTCATCATAATAAGTATTCTGATCATAATAATTCTTTTGATACATCAATTATCAAAATATTATTCAAATACATCATATTAATTCTTCTGATCATTAGCTCCACTTCCTCCATCATTATTTGATGGAATATTACCCGATGACAAAAGTTCCTCTCAAAAGTATTATTAATTGATGTTGGAGACAACATTGTTTGAAATTGCAATTCATCTTCAACTACACCACCAGACGACGAAGCCATAGCTGATTGAAGTTGATTTAAATATAGTTTGATCAAGTTTGGCATAATTGGTCAATATGAATCTTGATCTGCTTGAGGTTGAGGAAGATGTTGTGATATTACACATTTTATGATTATATTATTTTTATAAATCTTGTTTTTCATAAGTATTACTTTGTTGCTAAAAAAATTACAATTTCTTAATAAAATTATATTTTACTAACATAATAAATCATCATACCAGGAATAATTATAATAAAAAAAAATTAATACTTCATCAACAATTAAAAAATAACTACATTTTAATTTGATAATAAATTTTATAAATTAAATATTTTACTGGTAATTTGTTTAACAAATCTTACTAATATTAAAGTTTAAAAATAATATTATACTGAATTTTAAAAATAATATATTAATTTACATTCTAAAATAAAATATTAAGTCTAAAAAATATTTTAAGACTATATAGCAATAATAATTATATAATTAATGATTTATATTTAAAATGGATTACATACTTGATGTCGAGTAACGTCTGATTTGAAGTTTACAAATAAGTAATAACTATTGACAATAACCACAATAGCACCACTGTCAAAATAAAAATTAAATAATGTTTACTAAAAAATAGCTTCAAATAAAAAATAATATTAAAAAATAAAATATAAAATAAAAACTTACTGAAATTTAACAAATAAAAAAGAAATGTAGGAAAAAAATTATTTGTTGAGAGAAGGGGGAAATAAAATTTAGAGAGAATGTAGAAATGAATAATGAGAGGAAGATTTATATTTATAGAAGAACAATGACACTTTGTGGTGCCCAAAGCAGCCAGAAAAACTGATTTTGTGGCGGCCAAAATAACCATAAAATGTCAACGATACACTATGCCGTTTGTGGCGGCTTTTACAGTCATAAACGAGTGACTTTGTGGTGGCATTTGCAGTCACGAAATAGTAACTTTTTGACGACTTTTATCCTCATACGTGCGTGACTTTGTGACGACCTAAGCTCTCACAAAGGCCCTACGACGTAATTTTGTGAGGCTTTTTGCCCTCCCAAAATGCTGTTGAAATTCAAATCCATTGTGAGAGTTTTTTCCGCCACAAGTAACAATAAATTTGATTTTTAGTATTTGTGAAAGTTCTTTCGATCAAAAAGTTGTGAAAGTTTTTTTTAGTCACAAAATATTTTATAAGTTGGCCACAAAATGAGTGTTTTCTTGTAGAGATCTTTGTATTTTTTTTTGGGAATTTTATGACACTAAATGGTATCTTCCGGATTCTATTTTGACGTTTTTTTAACTAATTTGAGTTTTTATTAAGTCGATGATTAAAATGACACCATCCTATAATTTTACTAACTAAAATGATAGTTTATCCAATTAAAAAGGAAATATATATTTTATTACCGATTATATATATATATATATATTAAATAAATTTTATATCTAAGTGTGAGAAAATTACTAATAACTCATTTGGAGACAGCCAAAGACGGAGTGATGATATTATTATGTGAAAAGATAAAAAGGTATTTTAATATTTTAAATAGTTTGAACATAAAACAAAAAGTTATTTATCATTTGGTGAGGGACAACAATTTTAGGATTGTTTAATTTGTGAAAATATTTATTAATTTGATTTTCTAAAATTTATGTTAATTTTATTTATTTATTTTAAATAGTTAATATTAATTATTAATTTTGTTAGAACGCGAAGTTGAATTTATGATTTTTTGTCACTTTAAATCCCTCAAACCACCTTATAAATTCTTGTTAATATTTTATTTCTCAATAATAAAATAAAAAAAATTTGAAGTGAATAATTATCAATATTTATGACAATAATGAAAGTATCATTAAAATACTTTTATTGTTTTCGAAAATACATTTGACTAACATTTTATTTTATCTAGTTGACAATAGTTCACTTTAAAATACTTCATCAATGTTAAATTGAATACATATTTTAAAAAATAAAAAATAATTTTTTATTATAAATTAAACAGAATTTTAATTTTTTTTATCATCTTTTCACCCCCAATCTGTTCAATCCCATAATCAATTTTTGAATTAAACATAATACAATTAAAATTATATTATTTAATTTGTTATTTTTTCGCAAATCAAACACACAATCACCGTTATCTATTTAAGTAAGAGGTGGTGGGTTGAAATTAGCACATATCTGATTTCAAAATTCATTGAAATTTATTTATGTATGTAATTTAGATACATTTATTTTTAGAGAAGATGGATTGTTGTCATGTTAAATTGTTAATTACATTTTTTTTTCCTCTCCTTTATTTAAGCCAAAATGAGAACAAGAATTATGCTGTTATTTCTTTGTTTAAAATAAAAGGGGAACCGTGAGAGGAGCCTTGAGTATTTTTTAGAATCACATGTTTGACATTTTTTTTAAATGTTTGATATTTTTTTACTCAACTAAGCGTTTGATATTAAAGCTTTATAGAGTATAGAATTTTACAAAACAAAAGTTTATACTCTTTTAATCTTATAATAAGTGAGCTATTTATTAAAAAAATAATCATAAAATAAATAATTTCTAGAAACAATTTGTCATAGAGCGGAGAAGACAAAAACCGCTGTCATATACAGAGTATACATGAATGGGCCGTGAAAGACAAGAAGATAGCCATGTGTTTGTTCTGCTTCATCGGGCACGTGATGATAAATAAAAACTTGTGAAAATGCATGTATCTGTGTTGTGGGCCCACCAAGCGATACGCACTCGAGTCATTGACGAAGGAGGCTTCGATTTTGCTAGTTGATGATAAGATAAGATGCCGCGCCTATTAGTTAAGACTTAAACGTACGGAACTTAATTATCACCTAGCGACGACTATTACACAATTAGACTTATAATTATTTTCTTTAAATGTTACTAGTATTCATGTGTAAATGTTACACACTATTTAATTGTATTCTGTTAGATATTTCTTTGTTCATCGGACTAAGAAGTTTTTTTTCAAAGGCAGAATGAAATTCATTTCAATCAAAATTTGCACAAGGCATGCCCCAAACAAAACTTGTGAGTACATATATAATATGTTTGTATGGCAGGTTTAATGTTTTTTTTTTTTTTAATGAAAGAAGTTAAAGAATTAAGTGATAAAGAAATTTAATATTCAATTATCACTCTTAATGTATTACTAACAATTCTTAATATTACTAGTTATTAAAAACTAGTAAAAAGTTTGCATCAACATTATTGTACTTTTTTTTGTGATAAATTCCAACTATTGGAAGAAATTTGCATCAACATTACATTTATAAAAATTGGTTGGAGGGGATTGTTAATTATCCAAATAATAATTTTGACTTCTAGATTTTATGATAGTAACTTGTTTATTTGCATTGATACAATCACAAAAGAAATTAAATATTTTTTTTTTCACAATCCGATAAGAATATAAATTTTTAATATTTTTTATTTCTAAAACGCCTAATACTGAAAGAGTTAAAACAAACTAGTATGTATGTTTTAAGATAATGTATATTGGTCAAAGAGCAACCATATAAGTGATTTTGAACCACATAAATGACTTTGACACGATATCTTAACTCTAAATTTTAAGACAATGAATTTATGATTTTTTTTCATTTATATGTTTCTCAACTATCACTTTTTAAATAATGTGAGATTTCTAACTTACAGTTAGTACACAACATCAACAAGTCTAATATTTGACAACACTTTTCACTAAATAAGCACATAGTAAATAGGTGTCACAAAATTTATATTTTACTATCAAAATTGACACAAATAGCGAGATAGATAATACCTTTGCGTTGCAACTAGAGTCTTGAAGGTAAACAATTTTTGCAAGTCCTCTAGAAAATTTTCCACCCTTAGTGGAATATTCAACTTCTATATAAACAACTAGCTCACATCCATCTTCAATTCATCATTATTAATGAGATAATTCAGTAGTTGATGATATCTATTTTAATTAAATTATTGTCTTAAGTTGTTGATTTTCAAACTCTACGATCATGAGTGATCTCTTTACTAAAAGAAGTAGAGTAGAAATATTATTTTAGGCTATATCCGAAAAAGAAATCATATAGATTAATTCATTATTCCATTATTTTACATTTGATTTCAAACAAAATTCCATGATAAAATTTATATTTGATAGACAAGAAAGAATAGCAACATACTGTATTCAAACTTTATCACATATTAAAATATGAAATTCATTATTAATAGTTCATCAACCACTTACCTTCAATAGAGGTCACGTGGACCATAAACTTCTAAAAAATAAGAGGATTTATGACTAGTTAGGGTACTAAAAAAATCTCATATGAGAAATACTTAATCTTAAACAATTTTTATATAATTATGTTTGATCTAAATATACATCAACTATATTTCAACTTTTATTTATATTTAAAATTAAATAAAATAACGGATTATATTTTTACTAACGGGTAAAGTATATTTATAAAATGAATTTGTTTTTAGAAAATTTTCATTTGATAAAGTTATTTCAAAATTTAAATATAATATGGCTTTAAATAAGGAGTTGTTAGATACTTCTTCTCATGTATCTTGTCCAAATTTATGTATAATATATTTGACTCATTGTAAAATGTTGATAAGTGTTTTCTAGATGTAATTAAATATGAAAATAATATATTGGAATTTGTATGTTCAATTTTTCAAAAAATTTAAAATTGATATTAGATTAATATTAGATGATTTAAATATAGTGTATATTTTTTAATTTATATAAAGGAAATCAAATTAATATCTTAATTAATCATTAAATCATGATCAAACGGTCACCAATTTTTCAACTTCGTAAATACATATACTAACTCTAAAAAATCTGATTTCTGAAAAAAAAAAAAAAAAAGGTACGGTCCAAGTAAAACCATTTTGTGCCCCCGTCAACTTTAATTGGCCTTTGAAAGATGGAAACGGCACCATAAAGTACAATAACTTTTGGACTCATTTATAGTAGTCTATTGTCCAGTTAAGTGCTCTCTCCAAAATAAAATACACCTTAAAACAAAAAAATTTATTTTAACTAAATCGCGAAAATAGTTTTTTATTTTATTTCTCTTCAGTTATAGTCTTCAGAATTTTGGTCTAAATTTGATAAAATTTCATTTTTTTAAATAAAATTTTGGACTAAAAATATATTTATAGGACAAAAACTGAAGAGAAACAAAATAGAAAAATTACTTTCGCAATTCAGTTAAAATAAAGGGATCAGAACTGCAATTAAGCCAATAAAAAATATAGTGCACTTAAAAAATTAATATAATTAAATATATGAAATTTTTAATTATTATTTTTATTTTATTTTAAATTAAGTAATATTTTAAGTCTACGGACAATTAAGTATGTCTGATAGAGGTAGGAGAATAAGATTTTTTCTTTTTTTAATATAAATATTTCTAAAAATAAATAAAGTATCATGGAAATATCATATGATCATAAATAATTTTTTTAAATATCAAATATATATTAAAATGTAAATATAATTTTCCAAAATTTTATTCTCAAACATATCGTTACATTGTATTAAAATAATTCATTGTAATTAGCTTCATAACGTTCAACTTTAGTTTACATAAAATTAATTTCCTATTATGTATCTTACTATCTTTATATTTTTGTCAAAGAATCTTTTATTTTTTATAGTAAAAAAAGAATCTGCTACTTTTTAATCACGTAATTGTATTCAAACTCATTTATAGTATTTTTAGTGTAAAGTGTTGTCCCTAGCTCAGTGTTACTTAAAACTATAGTACTTTGTTAAACGAAAAATAATCGCACACCTATACAACTCATCAATGCCGGCCTTGAGCATATTTTTGACGTGCGACCATACAAAATCTTATATTTTCAGACACACCAAAATTTTATTTGTATAATATAAAAAATTAGAAAATATTTATTGCTAGATATAAAATTCACTAGAAACACAATATCTTATGCGACAACATGAGATTCTTTCAAATAATAACAACCTACTATCCAATGTATGAGTCAAAAATTTATTAGTCAAAATTTATATTTTCATTCATTTTTCTAATTCATGTAATAATTTTTCGTAACAAATAACATTACTCATAAAAAATTATACAATTAAAAATGTTAAAGTTTAAGTGTTTCAATATTTTTTCTTCTTAAATTCTTGATCTAAAATTTAAAATTTATAAATTGTTTGATTTTTATGGCTGAACATGTACACAAAATGATTGACCTTTTTTTTCTTCTATCCTTATATTAAAATTAGAATAGTTGAAAACAAAAAAAAATTATTTATCACTATTACTTCTTGGTCTCTAAAATTTGTGAAGAGAAGATAAAAATTTATCACTATTACTTCTTGGTCTCTAAAATTTGTGAAGAGAAGATAAAAATATTCTGATTATTTTTTATAAGAATTTATTTTACCATCAATTGTTTCTTACTCTCATCTAAAAAAAACTCTCTTTTATTGAAATGATTGTTGAATGAGATATTGTCGTTCTAATATAAATTAATCGTATCAAACATAATAGTGATAAGATTCAATATAAATTAATTAATTAATTAATATATATATATATATATATATATATATATAACATAACAAATTGATAACTTTTGCATCAAATTTAACGAAATTCATTATCATTATTTATAATAAATAAAGAACATGAATACAAATAAAATAGTACATTGAATTCAAACTTCACACACATCATCAAAATTTTCAGGGATTACTTTGCACCTCATCAATAGGGTCGACCATGAGACTATGCAGGGAAATCAACAATACACAATCTTTTTATTTATTTATTTTATATATATATATATATATATATATATTTAAGAGTGCTATAGGATACCTGAAACAAAAAAAGGGTTCAAATTTTCAATGTTATTTATATGTTATTGATATTATTTATAATTTAAATAAACAATGATTTTTTTAAAAAGTTTCTAGTGATTTTTTTATTTAATGTTAAAGTTTTAAGATTAGAGCATAATATCTAAAATATTTAAATATACCCAGAGCTGTCCATGAGCCTCTGTAGACACACCAACAACACATACTCATGACTCAAATTTATTTTAAGAGTACTGTAGGGTCCAAAACATATTACTAAGATAAAACATTACTATGTATTATATGGTTCAAATACAAAAATGGTTTGAAATTTTTGACAAGAGAAAGGAAAAAAAATTTATTTATAAGTTTTTATTTATTTTATTGATGTGATTTATAATTTAAATTTAATATTTTTTGTTTTAGTTTTTGAGGTTTTTTTATTAGAAACATAATTTTTAAGTTCAGAACAAATTTATTAAAATATTTAAGATGACTGGAGTCATCAACCAATATCTTGTGAGAGAAAGATGTAGAAAGAATCCTTCAATAATTGTCGTATAGCGGTGATGTGATTAGAAAAAAATATATAAAAAAAAACTATTAAATAAATATATAAAAAGTTAAAGAATAAAGATATGTTAAATTAGATGAATAATTCTATAATGAATTACTTCATTTAATAAATCAATATCAACAGTAAATTTTATATAAATATTATTAATGACTACGGATCTCCACTCAATTCTTAAATGGGTAGACATGTAACATTATATTATTGTTATTTATTAAAATATTATTATTATTGTTTATTAAAAGCAGGTGCCTTCTATTGCGCTTCCTCAATCGTCATGTAGCTTGACGCAATCGGCATTTCAGTTGAGGCATGCTCAAGTTGCGACAAAATTACTTGCTTTTTATTTGCCTACTTGCTTGACTTTTATATTTTCAAGTTGCTACTCCTCTAATAAAAGTATTTGATTAGACAGAGGAAAGGAGAGAGAATCTGTTAAATGTTATTTTTAATAAATTTGTATTTGATTTCAAATAAATAAATAATGTTTATATAATTTTTAAGTTATATAGACGGACATATTCATAATTTTTTCTATAATAGAGATAAAATAAAAATAATTTAAGGGGAGATTTTGCTTCTTTTCCTTTTTAAAATTTTAATCAAATATATATATTTAAAAAAATTTATTCCTCTCTTCTCTTAAAATTTAAACCAAACATATTTTCTTTAAAATATTATCTCTCCCTCTCTTCTCACCAACCAAACACAAAAATTGAATTTATTTACCAAACTTTATTATAATGCATGTAACACCACACAAATGATTATTCTGTTTAGATTCATCAAATTAAGTAAGGTAGTATATGTCAACAAAATTCCTAGCATGCGAGGATTATGATATTTCAAATTGTTGAATATAGAAAAGCAAAGAAGAGGTTTCTTAAGAGAGAATATGCCTATGTTGGGTGTGATAACGCATATTCAAAGCAACAAACTTTTGTTTACAATTATTACGGCATATGGGAATGGGACGTCGCTTGCTTGCTTACCTGTACCGCAAGTGATCCGAAAACAACGACATGTCCTTAAAATTATTATAAATTGTATATCGAAATCGTCTTAGCTTCGTTCATATCTTAAAGATGTGACATTGTTTGTATGTATAAACAAAACTATTGATAAGACGGAAGACATATTTATTTGGTGTTGCGGAAAATATTTAGATATAACGTTGAATTGCTCTCTTTGGGTCGAATAGATATTTATTAAAATTAATAGTTGAATTTAAAGTTACTATCATATAAATTATAATTACAAATTTTGATATTAATTTATAATTTTATTATATTATTAAGATGTTTTAAATTAATAGGCTTAATTGCAGTCTTGATCCATCTATTTTAGTTGAAACGCGAAAGTAGTCCCTCAATTTAGTTTCTCCCCCAGTTTTGGTCACTCAAACAAAATTTGATGAAATGTCATTTTTTTTACATTTATTCAAGTCACATCATGCCTCAAAATCTAATTGTACCTAAAATCTATGATCATAAATGGTATAATACGACTTTAAAAAATAAAATTTTATCAAATTTTAAACCAAAATTCTGTTTGAAGGACAAAAACTGGGGAGAAACAAAATGGGAGGACTACTTTCGTGATTCAGCTAAAATAGAGGAGCAAAAACTGCAATTAGGCCAAATCAATATTATATACAATTACAATATTGACTTTAATTTTAATTTATTAAAATAATTTAAGAAATAATTATAAATTAATATTAAAATTTATGGATAATATTTATATGATTATAATTTTTAATTTAATAATTGATTTTAAAAATATTTATTTAATATAATATTACTGAATAAATATAATTTTAAGTGTAATTTGATCTTTTGATCTTTTGCTCTTAAAATAAATAAAGATCAACATTTAGTTTTAATGAAAATGTGTATTTTAATAACTGAATATAATATTACTGAATAAATATAATTTTAGGTGTAATTTGATCTTTTGATCTTTTGCTCTTAAAATAAATAAAGATCAACATTTAGTTTTAATGAAAATGTGTATTTTAATAACTGATCTTCAAAAACACTTGATTCTAGAGTTTTTATTTTTAATATTATACTCCTACGTACCTAAGAACAAAAAAGGAAGTTAAATATTAGTTGGATATATAATTTATCATAATCGACTTATAAAAGTGAAATATATTTATTTTTATAAATTGTAAGCATTGCTTCTATTTATAATGTGGAACATCAGCTTTTTTTTAATATTAAATTATTTTTGTTTAATTTTTTAAAAGATCTTCCGTTTTTATTTTTTGAACACATTCATTTTAAATTTTTGAAATATATATTTATTATTCACTCCAGATCTGAAACCAATACTCCATGCTAAATCCAAGCCCTTTGAAATTGCATATGTCATCAAACTATAACTAGTATGAGTGCCACAAAAGATCAGAGAACCATAACTTCCACTCTTTTGGACTATCCCCGAATTAATCTCCAAAGCCACATCTATGTGCATTCTAAAAGAGCTATCATCCTAGTACAGTTTTGTTGGGATTAGAGAAGAGAAACATGATCAATGGCTTCAGATCAGCTACTTGGGTGTTAGAAACCAATAATGTGTCGATAAAATCATATTGATTAGATTAAACCAAAAATATTATTGGTATTAGAAAGTGTTATAATTCAAGTTAAACCTTGATTATACGTAATTACTAACTAATTAACCATTTGATTAGATAGTTAGTTTGTTACTAGTTAGTTAGAGTGAATGTGATCAAAGCTATGTATAAATATCATAACCATTGTAATAAAACTAATTCCATTCTTTCAATTCCCAATAGCTGTCCCATATTTATTGTATTCCAAACAATAGCTTGAAACACTAACAACTAATATCAGAGCAAGGTTCATCGATCCAAATAAAAGAGTGATAAACACGAGTGAAGTGTGAGGATCAAACACGAGTGAAGTGAGGATGAGTTTAAGTACAAACAATGGAAATTTTTCATCCCATATGCCACATTTTGATGGAAAAGTTTGGGATAGATGGAGAATGCATATTTAAGCATTGTTTGGCTTTCACGAAGTGTTAGAAATCATAGAAAATTAGTTTGATGAGCTGGGAATCAATCCAATAGAGGAGCAGAGGTCACATTTTAAAGAAAATAAGAAGAAAGATTGCAAGACCACCTTCATTCTTCACTAATGTCTTGACACAACCAACTTTGACACAATTTATGATGCAAGAAGTGCAAAAGAAGTCTCGGACATTCTTGAGAAGTGTTATTCTGGAGGAACCAAGATCAAGAAAGTGAAATTGTAGACCTTACAAAGACAACTTTAGTTGCTGCAGACGGAGGAGCAATAAAAGGTGTATGATCTAATCTCAAGATTGAGGAGCATCACCAATCAAATGGTTAGCTGCTGGGAGAAGCTTACTGGGCAGAAACTATATGAAAAAATATTGAAATTTTTGCATCCCAAGTTTGATTACATTGTATGTGTCATTGAAGTATCCAAAGACATTTCCAAATTGAGTCTTGAAGAATTGCATGCCACTTTAGAAGCACAAGAATTGTGAATGGATGAAAGAAGTGGGGCTAAATCTAGAGACCAGACATTGACAATACAAGCCTACAAGAAAGGAGACCAGAAAAAGAAATGGAAAAGGAATAAGTTCAAGAAAACTGATGATAAGTCTAAATCCTCATTAAAGGGAGGCAATTCAAGTGGTAAATGAAGAGGTAAATCAAAGATTTTTTACAAGAAGAATGTGCAATGCTACAATTGTGAGAGAAATATGAACATTTTGTTGATGAATGCTAGGATGGTAAAGGTAAACATAAAAAGAAAGAATAAGATGATGCCTGTGCTGCTTAAAAATATATAGACACAATCTTGTTGATGCCTACCATGAACAAAGACCATTTTTCATCCCAATTCTGGTTTCTTGATACTGCATGTTTTAATCACATGACAAGTCATAAAGAATGGCTGATGGATATTGATACACCAAGAAGGAGAAATATCAGGTTTGCTGATGACAGAACCTTGGAAGTTGATGGAGTTGACAACATGGTGATTAAGAAAAGAAATGACAAAATAATGGTGATTGAAAATGTGATGTATGTGTCAGGGATGAAGAATGATGCTTAGAGATGTATGATGGACAAAAGAAGATGATACTAAAGACTCCCCTCTCAAAGAACATAATCTCCACCATCAATATAGAGGCTACAAATATTCAATGTCTCCAGACAATAGGCTCAATTGATAAAAACTGGCTTTGGCACTCAAGATTTGGACATCTCAACTTTAGAAGCTTGTAGTGGCTAGGAGTTAATGAGATGGTGATTGGTATTCCTATGATTGATGTTCCTGAGAAGGTGTGTGAAGTGTGTATGACAAAAAAACATTCAAGAAACTTTTTCAAATCACAAGTGCAAGCAAGAGCCAAGAACGTTCTTGAAGTGGTTTATAATGACATTTGAGGACCATTTGAGGCACCATCATTATGAGGTAATAAATATTTCATAATTTTTGTTGACGAGTTTAGTAAAATATTGTGGATATATCTGATAAAGACCAAATATGAAATATTTGAAATGTTCAAATATTTCAAAGTGAAAGTTGAAAAACAAAGTGGCAAAACTGCTAGTTTGTATGTAATCTTTGGTCTTAAACATTAATCGTATGTAATCACTAACTAATTAACTACTGGATTAGTTAGTTAGTTAGTTTATTACAAGTTAGTTAGAGTGAATGTGATCAAAGCTATATATGAATAACATAGCTATAGTAATAAAACCAATTCCATTCAGTCAGTTCCCAATAGCTTTTCCATATTTCTTGTATTCCAAACAATAACTTGAAACACTAACAATGAGAAACTATTTTTAGTCCTCCATTGTCAAGTTCAAAGCATCTCATGCTTGAAGTATTGTGGATACGTTCAATTTAAACATACTACCTTATATGCCTTGCGTTTAAGGGACTATGAACTGTCATAAATCTATAGTAAGCTTGATCCAATAACATAAGGATCGAGAAGCCCATTACTAGAATACTAGAATGCATAAATCGAGATATAGTAGGTTAAACAAGTAGATATGCAATGTCTTTAAGTCAATCAAATAACCTGACACATTATTAAATATAATAGATCACATGGAATATAATAAAAACTTATTCGAGTAGTATAAGTCTCGTACAAGATAAAAGAGAAGTAAATCGTCATTTAATATGTGTTCAAAAAGAAGAACCGACTTTCTCCACTTAATCACTAGTAAGAGTCGAGTTGTCAAAGACATGGAGACCAAGGGCCAAGGCTCATAATTAAGTTTATAAATAGGTAAAATATCCATTCAAAGAAAAGATAATGAGATTCAAATTACTACAAACATAAGCATATGTGCTCTAGTACACCCAATTTACATAAGTATATTCAATATGATTTAATATTTTTACTACTTTAAAATAAAAATTACATTAAAAGATTCATAATTCTCAAGTGTGTTTTCGTGAAGTTTTTTTTGTTGAATTATTTTTGTGTTTACAATTCATATTTTCCTTTTCCGGTGGTAATTAGGGACATAATATAAGGATTTTTACCTAACATCAATTTAACAAAATATGCCATAATATTTGAGTTAATAAATTATTTTAATTTGTAATAATTTATTATTTAGATTTCAAAATATGTGAATGGTTTTTAATTGAATCACAATTATTAATTGATATTATATTATTATTAATTTATTTTATTTAAGTGAATGTAATAAATACGAGTATATCAGTATCCAATAGGTGTATATACAAATTATTGAAGTTGCGACCTACTAGGAATGGATACGGGCACATGTATTTTTAAACTGCATTACTACAACACTCCTTATTCTATTAAAATAACAATATTATGAACATCGGCAGAGTTTCAAAAAATTTATTGAGGGGGCCAAAAACAAATGAATCATCTATTAAGGATTTCAATTAAAATTATAATGTGTTATGTTGGTGTAGTTAATTTTAACTATGAGACTTAGGTTCGAATCCAAACTAATAATTTATAATAGAAATAACAATTAAAAAAAACAAAGAAATAGGGACGGGGTGCCGGCAATATTTAGATATAAAATTGTAGTATTAAAATATATAATATTGTACTTTTTAAAACATAAATATACATCATAATTGTTTTATGTGTTTTTCATATTCTAAAAATATTGAATAATTTTCTCATTTAAATGTCCATAAAATATCACCTTCTATACAAGGAAGTCATTTAACCATTCATCTCCAAAAGCAAATATACCAACAATTACACAATATATTTTTTGGTCTCCACTAACTTTATAGAAATATCATTAATCCCCTTTAATTCAGGGAATTCATTGTCAGAGCAAACATCTATGAAATAGTTTTCAAACTGACAATCTAGCGCCAATAATTCAATTAGAGAAAATTCTGAAGGATAAAATTAAGCTAAATGATTCAACTTATTCTTATCAAATGCATAAAAAAATCTCTTGGACTTAAATAAACTACACAAAAAATCAACTCAATATTCATTTATGTTAATCGATTATTCAATTCTTGAAGTTGTTGATCAATCCCTTTATAGAACAATTGAACTTGAAAGTCATGTACATTAGACATTTTATCCTTTTTGTGCTTTAACTTTTGTGTAATGTTTCAAAGATATCATCCATATTAGGAATGATAACATTATAATAATGAAGCATCATTGAGTAATGAATCCCAACCGTCATCTCTTCTATCTTGCAACCTTTCTCTAGATATTTTAACTAATTTCATGACATTTACAATATCTTGACCACTTCTTTGTAATGTTTAAGATAACTTATGAGTAATCCCTAAAACTTTTTTCCTAAAGTGCAAGATGAAAAAAAAAAAAAAAGATTGCATATACTTCAACATCAACATTAATTTTTCACCTTTTTGCTCCAAACTCATTTCATGATCTTCCTCAAGTATTTCGCACATTAATCATAGAAGGGAATAAAGCACTATACTAAGTAGTGTACCATAATATGAACTCCATCTAATATCCTCTACATTCTTAATTGTAATTTATTGATTCAAACCAACGTCCGGTAGAGATTTCTTCTTCTTGCAAAGCTTCATTCATCTTTGCAATTTGACGAATAATATCTCGACATTTACATGATCTTCAACAACATTAGATAAACTAACAACTAAATTAAAAAAATAAAGCAATTTTAGTATGCTTTTTTGCTAATGTCATAAGAGCTAATTGGAGTTAGATGCGAAAAAAATGAATGTAGAATACAAAACAATTCTCTTTTAATATCAAGCTTTTGAGACCATTATATTCATCTTTCATGTTACTTGCTCCATGAAATCCTTGTCCGTGTATCCTTGACAAAACTTAACCCATATTTTGCAAATAATCACTCCAAATACGATTTTAATGATATAACACTAGTATTAAAAACATGAACAAGACCAAGAAAATGCTCGATAACTTGCCCTTTCTTATTCACATAGCGTAAAGCTACAACCATTTGTTCTTTGACTAATATATCCCAAGATTCATTAATTAAAATGGTAAACAAATTTTGTCCAAAATCATCAAATATAGATTGACTGGTTGCCCTAGTGGAAATTCTAATAATATCATCGTGGTTAACAAGAAAGTCTAAAAGTTGAAAAAAAAAATCCCTTTATTTCTTGATGACACTGACTCATCCTTGCTAAAAAAAAGCTAAACCTTAGCATAATAAATATTAAATGAATTCAATAATTCTCTTTAATTTGATTGGTTTGCTTCCACATGACACTTTCAATTAGGGGTGGGTAAAGTTCGGTTATGAACTAGAACCGTTTGAAAATTGAACCGAATTGGTTTTTAGTTTGAAAAAACTAGACTGAATCGAACTGGTTTTCAGTTCAAAAAACCGAACCGAACTGTTTTACAAATTGATGAACCGGTTTAACTTAGGTTTTTTGTTTATATAGGCCAAAATTTACATAATTACCCATAATTACTTCTAAAAAACAAATTCGATTTAAGTTTTTTGAAAAAAAAACCAGTTCAGTTCGGTTTTTTTGAATTAAAAACCAATTTGGTTTAATTTTTTCAAATTGCAAACCGATTCGGTTCAGTTCTAGTTTTAAAAAATCAGTTCAAAAATAATTCGATTATCAATTTCTATAAATGAGTTCAGTTCAAAACCAGTTCAGTTCAACAGTTTAGTTCAATTTTTAGTTTTTTTTGAACACATATTGCTTCCGAAAAAACAAAATTCTAAAAAGAGAATTTTTTTATCTTTCATAAACATAAAATTTTTCTTTAATGATTTTTGAACATCAAAATAAGTCATATAGTCTGATTTGGTTGTGCACATTTTTAAAATAAAAGTAAGATGTAGTAGATAAAAAATAAGTGAGAAATAACATATAGTATCACATACAATAATGTTCAAATGTCTTTACACAAATAAAATAAGACTTAAAGAGGCAGCATTATTATGGTTATAAATTACTTTTACTACTCTGCCACTTTATAGAATTATTAATTTTACAATTTAAAATAAATTGATAAGAGGTGAATGTGGCAAAAAAAAAAATGCAAAATGATGGGCTCAGTTACATTTACTGTTCATGTCTTTTTGTCTCTGAAGATAAACCGAACCGGACCTCTCAGTTTCTGACACAAGGCGATTAGTTGTTTAATTAATTGCAGTTTATGATAAAGTAAGTATAATTAATTTTTATTCCTCTGAATTCCACACCACACCCCCTTTCGCAAACTCGAACCCCCCCTTCTGCATCACCAACTTCAATCTCACTGAGACAAACCCAGTAACCTATCTTCCATGGAGGACAACAGAGTTTAGATTTTTATCCGATTGAGTACAATTGAGCATAGAGGTTGGTGAAACAATGCGCAGAGAGATCGCGTTTCTCGCTCAACCGCGATTCCTCCTTATCTTCCTTGTTATCTCAATTTTCCTCATTTTCGCATTCTCTGCTTCTAAACGGGTATACAATTTTATCTCTACATTACTCTCACTGTGGATCTGATCTGTGTTATTATTGATAAGATTATTTCAATTTTTTTTTTTTTGTATTTTTAACTTCACTTTATCTTTCGTTTCAAAATAAAAGTTTTACTTTGTCTTTCATGGAGCCCAAATGACACTAAACTATTTCATGTAATTGAAACTAATTTTAAGATGTTAATTTTAAGTGAATGAATCTCTTATTGCTTGATTATGTATAGCATGCCCTTGCATTATAATACCTGCATTTCTTTTTGTTCAAATAACATGTTTGAGTTCTTTTTAGGGTAGGTTCAAGTGTGCACTGCTGTACTAGAAGTATGAATCTAGTTAATGGATTCAAAATTATAGTTGTAGAGTGTAAACTAGATGCTCAAGTAAATGGGGGGTAAGGGTCCCCGAAGGTGTAGCTCTATGATTTTAGTTTGGATGCTAAAGAAGTATTAGGAAGGACATCAATAACCCTCCTACTATGTCCTAACAAACTAACCACTAACATTTATGGTTAAAAAGAATGGGTGAAGGCATTAGTGAGAGGATAATGAGTGTTTCAAAAGGTGGGAGGACATATGGAATATGTTAGTTCCCATGATTCCCTTTTGGCATTAGTGAAAGGGTATCTAATACATAGATTCAAGGCAAGCGATGCATTAGTGCCTGCTTATAGCTATGTTCAAATAGAAATGTGAAAGAAAGTGATGAAGTAAGATACAGGTACATGGGTAGGAGAGTGTATGGCTAGAAGGATGTGACATCGAATATCAACAAAAGAGGACGATATTTTGACAAGATAGATAGATGATTGGTAAAAAAATTTAGTCCCGAGTGAGCATTTATGCAAGAGTTATCTTTATCCTTTGATTTCAGTATTCTGAGAGTCTATTGCTGAGATCAACCCATCATTTTTACTGTTTACACTATCTTTCCCATCTTATTATGGGCATTTCCTGCTTCTTGGAGCTTTCGTGAGAGAATTCAGACTTTAGACCCTTATTTATATTTGGAACAGCATGCACTAATTTTTTGTATCGTTTAGATTTAACATGCTCCTTTGGTTATGGTGGTAAATTGTATCTAGTACAGGCTCACTGGTTAGTGTTTTATAAGCCACATCCCTAATATAAATAAGGTTTTTTTCTCCCACTACATCTTGTATGAACCTGTATTGAGCACCAATTTTAATACTCTAATCCAAGTTTATATACACTCACTCTTGTGTATTATCTGATTGAAAATTGATGGTTAGGTCATTTTTTTTTCTACCTTTGATTTCCATTTAACTGCATATAGGGTTCAGTCAAATAACTAACTTTTCCATTTTCTGATGATGTAGGCCACTGAAGAATCAGAAGAGGAGCCCGAAATTACACATAGAGTTTTTTTGGATATCGATATCGATAAACAGCGCTTAGGTTGTCAACCAATTTTTTTCTTAACTTTCACCAATTGTTATTGCTACCTTCAAACCAATTTAACTTGCTACATATTTTTGTTAGAAATATTATGTGGAAAGATATTAGCAACATTTTATGCTCAATTAGCATGAAATTGTTTTTTTTTTCTTTTCTTTTTTTTGCTATTAATAAGCTGTGCTATGCAATTACTTCTGCAGGTAGGATCGTGATTGGATTATATGGCCAAGTGGTACCAAAAACTGTGGGTATGTCATTTTTTTGTTTCTTTTCGGATTTGCATATGCTAGAGTGCATCCTTACATTAGAAGAAAAATAAACAATATCAACCCTTAATAAGAAAATCTGTGTTTGATAGGTATATGTACAAACATAACAAAATAATTCGGAGAAAACCTAGAATAAATAACAGAACAATGCAGGGTTTAGAGGGTCCACAATCTTCTCACAAATGACTCTCTCTCCCTCTCAACCCCTCTTCTTATTTATTATAGGTAACATGCCTTATTTCTTTTTCTCCCAATCCCCAACTAACTAACTAACTAACCCCCTTACTAAAATATGTAATACTAGTAAGACACACCTAACAAAAAGCCAAGTCTTGCTTGAAGTGTCAAGCTTTCCATTTTGCACGAACTGTGGCCATCTTCTTCAGTAATTGTGAAGTGTATATGTCATTTATACAGGGTGTCTATACTTCAGTTGTTTTTACTAAATTCTAACATAAATCTGTTTGATGAAGCTACCTAGTTTTCCATTCACATATAGTAATTCGTATACTGTTCTTATAATATTGCAATATTTAATGACTGGAAATTTTCTACTTGCAGAAAATTTTAGAGCTTTGTGCACAGGTAATTGTAGTCTCTTTTATCACGCTGTTTATTAAATATTCTTAATTTATCTCCCATTTGGTCCACACACTGATTAGGAGTGTATCATATTGTGTAGGGGAGAAAGGCGAGGGTGCAAGTGGTATAAAACTTCATTACAAAGGAACTCCATTTCATCGGATAATATCTGGTTTTGTGATTCAGGGTGGAGATATTATTCATCATGACGGCAAAGCATCCAAATCTATTTATGGTGGCACCTTCCCTGACGAGAATTTCAGGATTAAACATTCTCATGCTGGTGTGTAACAAGTTGCCTGGATTTAAGCATTTCGTTTTATCAGGAATACTTTCCTCTTTAAATCTTGATGGTATTTTTTTTTTTCTTTTCATTTTTGAGATATCTATTTGAAAACCTGCTCCATGATTGCAGGTGTTGTCTCTATGGCAAATTCAGGACCTGATTCCAATGGTTCACAGTTTTTCATCACCACAGTGAAGGCCAGTTGGTAAGTAATTTTGTCCTGACAGTGCATCAGTTTTGGACAATTTCGAGACCGGGGTTCAGAATGCTGTTAGACCGAGTTTGTGTGTGTGGTTTTATTGATCCATGTCATAAAGATTCAACTAAGTTTTACGTTGGCTGTCGACCACCTAACACAACCCTCTTTTTATCTGGCTTGGGACCGGCTATGTATAGCAAAGCTAACATAGGCAGGATATTGTGTGGTATTTTTGATAATCTTTGAAATATACATATGCCATCATTACTATTCATAATTCCAATTTACATGCAAACTTTATAGGTTGGATGGAGACCATGTTGTTTTTGGCAAGGTTGTTGAAGGCATGGATACCGTGTTTGCAATTGAAGGAGGGGCTGGAACCTATACCGGAAAGCCCAGGAAGAAGGTAGTGATTGCAGACTCTGGAGAGATACCAAAGGGTCGGTGGGACGAGGAAAGTTGAACTTCCTCGTTTTGGTGACCGACAACTCGCATGCTTTGGTTATAATTTACTCACGTCAAAAACCTAGTTGAGTTGGCCAAACTGAGTTTCATTTACGCTTAGCATGTTTGCCAAAACTACGATTTGGTTGAATTGTGTTTGAACATGATTCTGGGTTTCGTATGGTGATTTGATTGGAAATGAAAAGAGTTTCTTTTCTCAAATCATGGTTTACAAAATTTCCAAACGTGCTACAAACGTGACCCAACAAAATTGATAGATTGTTGCTTGAAGTATGCACAAGTTGAGTTTCCTTTTGTGGAGTTAGTTCTAGTGTGAAATTGTAATCGATAACTGATTCTATTTTCATAGTTTACTATACGTGTGTATTTATTCTATATTACAATATTAACTAGGCACTGCAACTTTAAAGTATATTCTCTGTTTTAGATAAATGAAATTCCTTTTATATATATGATATAGTTTTTGCAACGTTTTGGATATTTTATGTTTCAAGGTCTTTTAAATTGTATATTTTTGTTCTGAATAAAGGAAATTCCTTCTGTTATGGTTATGGTTATGGTATCAGAGCTTCACGCTGCCTGTTGCTGGTGCGTCATTGTGGACCACTGCCAACTGCCTTGTGTTACCTCATCAATTTTTTTCACATGCAACATTTCATTATAATTTAGAAATTTGAAAACGAAACATTTTCAAAATTCAACAGTTAACCAAATATTTTAATAAAGAAAGTGTTTTATTTGTAGAGTTTAAACATACTTTTATTGCCAACCCTAGTTCAAATATCTCTCATTTGCATATGCAATCCTGATGTAAGTTTGTATTCAAGTCATTCTTTTTGAGTGATTGGGTATACGTTGTTTTTCTTTTTTGGGGATTAAAATGGGTGTACATTGTTAATGTGTTTCATATGAGTTGAACTCAATTCATGTGTAGTATGAGTTGAACTCTTTCTTGAAACAATTGTTAGTCAAATTCTCTTTATCTAGTGACTCAATTTTGAATTTATTATAATTCCTTTTCTTCGAAATGCATGTGAAATGCATGTGGCTTGTAGATAAAGTGCAAAAGCGGGATGGCGATGGGTATGCTTTCAATGCATGTGGCTTGTAGCTTAAGTTTGTAAATCAAGATTCTGCCACGCCACCAGATTTTTTGAGTACTTTGTCTTTTTCACAACCAAACAAAGTGAACATGTGGATTCTGCGCTCTTAACCTTGCTCCATGTTATGTTTGATTGGGCTGGGCTATTTGGCCCGCTCGTCAATATTTTCTTTCAGTACATCTTAACCGTAAAACAATAAAATATTGACAAAAAAAATCGGTAAAACAATCAAATCAAATAAACACATTTTGATTCAATTAAGAGTGTTTTTCGTCCAATTAAGAGTGTGTTCCACTTTTAAAGAGATGAAACATTTTTATAAACATCTTTAAGCGTAAGAAGAAGATCATAAAGATCATAGTTAGGTTGAATAATATTCAAAATAATTTTAATTATGGATATTGTAGATACCTTGATGTGTTTGAATCTGATCTCCAAAATCAGTTGGCTCAAACTCTTTATCAGAAAGAGTGTCATTGGTTTCAAAATTCCAGAGGTAAATGGATCAATGGTCGTGATAGAAATACAAAATATTATCACTCAATGACTATTATGCGTAGAAGAAAGAATAAAATCATGACACTTAGAGATTGAAATAAAGAGTGGGAGTTTGATGCTGCGAAGTTAAAGAATATGGCTATGCGTCATTTTCTAATCCTTTCATGAATATCAAGAGATGACATAGCCTATTGTATCATTTTTCTTTTACCCAACACATTTGGACAATCATCAGGTAAGTTTGCCCTCTATGCGTTTCACGGTTGAGATCTAGAAGGTTTTGTTTGATATAAGTACCCACAAAGCCTTGAGAATGCTTTTTTAGCTCTTTTCTACCGACATTGTTGGGATATTGTGGCTCTGTCTTTATACCAGTTTATTAGCAGTGTTGGAATGATTTCTCTCAAATTAGTTCAACTAACAATACTTTTCTGGTGCTCATTCCAAAGGCTGACGAATCGGAGTTTCTCACACAATTTCGTCTATTTCTCTTTGCAATGTGATTTATAAATTGGTTGTTAAAATTGTAGTGAACCGTATGAAATATTTGTTTGAATAACATTATCTCTCTGTATCACTCAAGCTTTATCTCCAGGAGGAATATTCATGATAATATTATTATAGTGCATGAGATGATTTATGCTATGAAAATAATGAAGAGCCAAAAGGTCTTTATGTCAATAAAGATCGATTTGGAGAAGACCTATGACATAATGAATTAGAATTTTGTTACTCAATGTCTTTGAGATCGTAAGTTTTCTAACTAGTTAATTAATTTAATTCATTGTATTTCTACTTAGTATTTCAAAATTTTATGAAATGGTGACAAATTTAAAAGTTTTGCCCCGTCTAGAGGTATTTGACAAGGTGACCCTTTTTCTCCTTATTTATTTGTTATTTGTATGGATCGTCTGTCGCACATTATTGCTGACTAGGTTGATGCCAGTTATTAGAAGCTGATGGGTGCAAGGTGTGCGGGACCTAAGGTGCCTCACCTTCTTTTTGCAAATGACCTTCTACTATTTGCAGAGGCCACTATATAGTAAATTTACTAGATCACACATTTCTTGGATCAATTATGTCAAGCCTCGAGCCAAAAGATCAATGTTGAGAAGACATGAGATTATGCAACATACGGGGTTCAAAGAAGCTCCGAACTTGGAAAAATATCTTGGGGAAAACATTACACATGGTAGAAGCTGTAGAAATTAGTTTTAACATATCAGTGAGTAGGTTCAAAGGCGTCTAAGTGGTTAGAAGAAACAATTTTTGAGCTTGTCGGGAATAATTACTTTGTGTCAATCTGTATCGAGTTCAATCCTTTATTTTCATATGCAATATATAAAAAATCCCTACAACTATCAGTAATGAGTTGGAAAAATTACAATAAGCCTTTATCTGGGGAGACACTGAGACAACTCGTAAGCTTCACTTGTTCAAGTTGAAGTTTTGTTCTATTCTTAAGGAGAATTGTGGTTTAGACATCAAACAAACTCAATTAATAAATGATTCTTTTCTTTGAAAAATATTTTGGAATTTAATTGACTAATTCTAATGACTTATGGTGTCAAGTTCTCTTGATTAAGTATGACATAAATCAAAACTTAGTGGAGAATATGATTTGCAAGTCAAATGATTCTCCGTTATGTAGATCTCTAGCAAAGATTTAAGACAAATTTTAGCAGAATGTTACTTGGAAGCTTATGGATGAAAGGAAGATCAATTTTTAACTTGATTGTTGGATCCCAACGGAGCAACCTATTTTTCTTCTTTTCAATTTGTTGCAAATTGGTTTGATTTTATTTACTAATTTGACGGTTAAAGATGTTGTAAACAAAGAAGGGAAATGGTACATTGATCTGCTTCAAATTTGGTTCACTACCGATATGATTAATCACATTATTGTTATGCCTCATCCTCTTCTGGAAGATGGTGAAGACAAGTTGAGTTGAGGTGATAATAGATTTAATTAATTATCTGTAAGCAATGCTTATACATATTTTTCTCAAACTCAAACTGTTACTGCTACTGACACCAACTGGAAAATCATCTGTAAGTGAAAAGGCCCCAATTGGATCAAGACTTTCATTTGGCTTATGTCGCAGGAGAGTCTTTTGACAAACCATACACGACACAAATGGAATCCAACAATCTTTGTTAAGTGCAACTGGTGTACAAACACTGAAGAATCTATGGTCCTTGTGTCGAGGGATTGCTCATATGCGACACATGTATGGATTATACTTGTTTCTATTAACAATATTAGTAATTTTTACTATTTTTCTTACAAGGATTTGTTATCTTACAATCTTAGAGAGAATATTGCAGAGTATTAGAGAGCTCAGTGGCAGTCCATTTTTATGATATCGTGTTGGTATATGTGGAAATAGAGAAACAAAATAATTTTTGAAGAAGACTTCCAACGACCTATTAATCCAAGTGAAACAATTATGCATCTTGCGAAAGAGATTGAGAATGGAAACTGTGTTAAAAGGAATGTACATCTGTTGAGACAAGAGATCCTGCATGTTCGCTGGAGCCGATCGAATAGCAATTGGATCAAGCTCAATTGTTATGATACTTACATGAGTTCTACATCCATTGCTGGATGTGGATGTCTTTTTTGGGATTCTTCTGTAAATTATATTATGGGGTATGCTCGAAAAATTGGTATGTGTAATGCTTTCACTACTGAGATATTGGTAATGTTGCATGGGTTGAAGTTAGCTTGGTAATAGAAGATTACAAACCTAGTGGTCGAGAATAAAAAAGATGACTTGACATGATTAACATGTCAAATTCAACTATACATGGTGTGAAGGAAACTATTGTGCAAATTGCCTAGTCAATTAGTCTTACGTTAAACAACATTGAGTTCTTCGTTCTCCTAGCTTTCCTGTCGAATGGATTGAAGATATTTTAGTTGATGATAATTCTAGGGTCTCCTTCTGTAGACTTATTAGAGTTGTTTGTTAATTGTTTTTGTTCTTTTTTTTTTGGCATTTAGGCCCACTTTTGAAAAAAAAGAAAATATTTCGTCCTTAAGTCATAGCTCAACTGGCAAATGGAGATATTGTTAAGTTGAATGTCTTGTTCTGAATTTGAAACTAATACTTCATAGCTGTGTAAATTAATTATTGTGAAATTTATCTTCTATACTAAGACAAAAAAAAAAGTGTGTTTCGTACAATTTTTCACAATCACTTTTGATCTTTTTTAAATGTTTGTTATAAATTTCAGGAAAAGATAGAATCTAAAAATAATTTAAAAATTATTTCAAATTATAAATTATTTTCTATATCTGACTTAAAATAATTACTACAAGCAAACTAACACAACAATTTATGCTTTTTTTAAAAAATCTCAAAAAATAGTTTTTATATTATTAAATATTAAATTCACTTTTTTAGAATTAGTGATTAAAAAGTAAAAATGAGATTTAAGTAATTTTCTTTTGCATTTTAGTGAATATAATACATGATTTAATTTATATCAGTATTTTTACAGAGTTCGGTTTTAATTACTTTAAAAATCACATAAATAATTTGTTATGATATAGTAATAGATTAAATATTTACACTTGAGTATAAAATTAAACTCTAATTATAATTTTTTTAATAAAACACTAATTATAATTAATATAGCAATATAATATATACATATAATATAAATTTTTTCTTTATACAAAAAAGATCTTAATTCTCTTTTATTAGCGGAGTGGTTTAAGTCTATTTTTATTTTAGAATCACCCTATAAAAGTATTTTATTTTTTGTTTAAATAAGTTGTTTTTCACACATATTTAGTTGTTCTCTTTGTGTTTTATCTATGACTTCGTCGCCTGATTGCGATGTTAGTTTGTTCGTCATCATAGTATAATGATTTTTCTTTTCTTGTCTAGGCGGGTGCTCACATAGACAAATGTATCGATACAATATTTCAAGTAAACGCTTTATGGAGGTTACCACCAAATTCAACACTTCCTCAACTTTATAATTGATTGGTCAACACGTGCTTGAATTGGTCATGTTTGATACTATTAGTTGATATGGATGAACACTAATAAATATCTTTTCGAAAGATAAATGACATTAAGGATTGTGAAACCACCATTTTTTTTATTTTTTTTATTATTGATCAGTGAAAAACATTAGTTTGGTTGTTATGATCAACATTCTGGTTTGATTATTTTTCGTTGGTTTATCCAATTTTGATGGGTATTGTTAACCAGGGATCACAAAAAAATATGTATTCATAAATATCTGAATAACATATGTAACGGATACGAGACAAGTAGCTTAATGAATCTTCACAGAGAAAAGAAACAAATATTTTAACTACTCATTAGTCGCTAAATACAAAATAAAGATGTAATAATATTTATACTTATACATATTTGTATCCGATAGCACATTAATAAAATTCATATATTATAATAGTTTTTTATTATATATATTAATAATATTATTTTTTTAAATAAAATAGGGGAAATTCACACATAATGTAAAAGAAAAAAAATAGAGATAAATAATATTTTTATTTAAGAAATGATATTTACATTTTTTATTTATGTAAATATTTAAAAAATTAGTTAAGCGGATATCCCAAAAATATAAATAGAAAACAATATAAATATTATTTTTATTCAACGTAGTAGAATAGCAAAATAGTAGTATCTATAGATGTGGATATCTCTTATTCTTATCATTATCATTGACTTGTTTTTTATTTTCTTAAATTGGAGTATTTTATTTTAATTTGAATGAACGAAGTTTTTTTTTTTTTTTTCTTTCAAAAAAATATGTATAATGAATACCGTTAGCAGTTCCACACGACAAGCTATCATCGGAGTGTACTATCCTGGACCATTGAATTCATTTACTCCGTTCATCTGACAAAACAAGTTACTTCGTTGTATTTGTTTATCCAATTATTGATCTCCAAAGTCTCATAAAACCATTATTGTTTATGCTTTTAGCTTGAATTACTCGACTAAAATTACACACATTACATAGTATAGATTTTGGGAATATTCTCTAACCTTTTATTTATTACCCAGCCACTCTGGATTGAATTTTTTTGAGTCCAACCACAAAACCATTACTTCAGCCACCATTCAAACAACCTCAGACATAAAACATTAAACTCTTTTGTTCTCTTTTTGTGTCAACCTCAGCTCTAATTATGGATGATCCCAATAACAAAGGGAATTCATCTTCTTCATACGACTCTTCATCATTATCACAGCCTTTCTTATCAAAACCCCCAATTACAACATACCCACCATTAGAAGAACACGATTCACAACAAGAATCTGAATCAAATCAACAATACCTTCACATCTCTTACAATCATTCTCCTCGTTCTTTCAAAGACATCCCTTTCCTCATCCTCTTTCTCCTCTTCCTTCTCTCCACTTTCGCTTTCGGAATCTTCTCAATTTTCCACAGAAACACCAACTTCACTACCCTCTCTTCTTACACCTACGATTCCAACACCACCTCATGCATCAACCCTTCATTTTCCTCAACCTCTTACCCCTATTTTCTCTCTTCATCTTCTCCCTTTACAAAGGATTTGACATGGACACTTGTTATCACATTCTTTTTAAGCCTACCCATGTGTTATATACTTCTTCTCTCACTCAAACATTACACCAAACACCTTGTCTACATCTCTCTTCCTTTCTTCATTCTGATCCCAATCTTCCTTAACGTTTACTGGTTCGTTGCTTGCACTGTTAAACCTTCTTGCAGCGATGCTTTTCCTCTGGTGTACAGAATTCTGGTGTTGGGTTTCGTTTTTTTGGTGATTGGTGTTATTGTATGGATCCTTGTGTTAAATTGGCACCGCGTGGAACTCACGGTGAGTATAATTGGGGTTGCTTCTGATGCACTTTCTTGGAACATGGGTTTGTTTGGTGTGCTACCTTGTTTGACAATTGGGCTTGTTGTGTATTATGTGCCTATTGTGGTTTTTTTGGTGTTTGCAAAGTATAATGGTAAGGTTGTGCCTAGAAAATTGCATGGAAATGAATATGGTTGTGTTTGGAAGGAGGACTCTTGGGTGCCAGCTTATTTTGCATTGGCAATACTTACTATGTTGTGGTCAGCTTCAGCTATGCTTGAAGCTCAGGTTTATGTCATTAGTGGGACCATTGCTCGTTGGTATTTCTCAAAGGATTGCGAAACTCCTACAAAAAGTATTAGAACTTCTCACAGGTTAATTTATCTCTTTTCTTTTTGTATTTGTTTTTTGTTTTGCCTGCTTGTGTATATCATGTTTTATTTTACTCTGTCTGAGTATCGCTAGATATATTGTTTATTTGTTATAACACAAGTCAATGTTGTCAAATAGTGGCTATAGCTGCATTGCATCATAACGAAATTTGAACAAATTACTATTGCTCCACAGTATGCTATTGAGTACAATACTAAGGTTGTCAAATACTCACATGAGCGAAAGTATAGACAATTCACACAATATTCAGGTGTATTCATGATAGGTAGATAAGCAAGGAATCACGGTTTTCTTTCATAGTACTAGCATTATAATATCTCCTAATTCCCTTGTCCTGTGCAATGCTTTCATAATATCTACAAATTCTAGTGTTAGGATGGTTGGATTAAGTGTTTAACTACAACTGTGTATTTTGATTTAATTCCAATATATTGCTGGTTATGGATCAAAGTGTATTACATGAACTTCTACTCTGTAGTTGAAATTGAAATGCTTAGTTTGAGAATATTTTCTTTGGTTCCATTTTCAGTTCTTAGTTGTAGCGATGAATCAAACGGTCAAATTGGTTGCTTGTGAAATTTTGATGGTTCGAGAGAGCCGTGAGCTATTACATGCGATGTGTGTTGTTGCTTCTGACTTTAGTCATTTTGCGTAGGATGTGGCAGATAGGAAAACAGATGAAAATAGGTATTAAGACTAGTTGAACGATTGTTTTGCATTTAGACAGACATTAACTGTGATAATTTGGCTGGCAGAAATGCTTTTGGTCCTTCTTCTGGAACAATATGTTTGTCAGGATTGCTTATCTTTGTTGTTCGAGTGGTGCGTTCTATGGTTGATAATGCAAGACAAGAGGATGCTCCTGGGCTAGTGAACATTGTACTACGGTGCTGTGTAAATGCCTTTTTGAGTGCTGTCGATTTTCTTAATAAGTTCACCATCAACTTTGCTGCAATAACCGGGGAAGCATACTGCTCGTCTTCAAGGATGACATATGAACTTCTAAGACGCAATCTTCTCTCTGCTGTTTTTGTGGAGACCATATCGTCTCGCCTTCTGGTCGGAATTGTTTTTGTCCTGTCAGCAGTATACACAATTGTGGTACGTGGCTTTAATATTTCTCTTTTTATTCTTCATAATTTGCGGTAGAGATTTTCCACTGTGTATGTTAGAGATTTTCCACTGTGTATGTTAGAGATTTTCCACTATGTGTAAGTGCTTAGTGTAAGCATTAATTTCAACACATCCTCTTGAAGTATAAGGAAATTGGTGTAGCTCTAACTCGTGGTCGTTGACTTTTGAGTTTTGATGACAATTGAAAACTAGTTTTCCATTAACTTCTCTACATTTTTCAGTTCCAGCCATAAATCATGGCCAGTTTATGTTTGTTTTGAGGTAAGAAGGAGGTTACCGGAGGATTATCTCAAACTTAATTTTTTGAATTTTCATTCATTAAGGCACAGTTTTAAGTTCAAGTATCGTCAGAAAGCTTAAACTAACATTAGTAAACAAACAAACAAGTATTAATTTTAATCTAGATGAACAATTTAAATCACCAAGTTTTGGATCATCTCTTGACAAAATTTAGCCAAGTAGGAGATTCAAAGTACTATAATCAATAGTTCTTGAAGTTAGAATCGTGTAAAATGTCAATATAAACTGTTAAGTATATTCCAAAGGAAAATAGAGCTATGGAACTTTGGAGCAAGCACTACACTATGTTAACCGCTTTTCTACCATGAGAAGGCATTCTTTCCCCTTCCCGCCTTTGAAAAATTGATAAATATTCGTCTGAGTACTTCAATTTGTTTTTGCTCCTAGCTTCAAAGTATGTATATATTAAGGTAAGTAAAAATATGATAAGATCAAAATGGCAAAGATTAAGGGCATCCTTAGAAAGCTTATCAAATCACCTTGATTCACTAGATTTTATAGCAAATTTTTAACTTGATCCTCGGTGAACCAAAGTGGTGAAGTAGAAGATTGATTTTGATCTAAATATAAGAAAACTTGAACCATATAGTGTGAAGAGAAAATGCATCTCTAACCCGTGGGCTTTGACAATTGATGGACAATTTGCAACATATCCTTCAGTTAACTTCTCTAAAATTTTAATTGGCAGCCATAAGTCATGGCTAATCTATGTTCTCTTTCTCTCTCTCCACATTTGTTAGAGGCAAAGAGGTGTCCGGAGGATTATCTGAAACTTGAAAATCCTGCATATAATGTCTTAAAAATTATATGAACCTTTTTTTAAGTCTGACAACTCTTGTTAAAATTACAAGGATAAAAGAAATATGCCAGTTCGTTGGTTGAGTGATTACTCTGTCCATTTATGTAATTGTTGCTGATTTGTTATTCTGTTTTCATGATCTTCTGATTCTAAATTATGTTTGTTCTAATTATTAATCTATGTCCAGGCTTGTGTAATCTTAAAAGCCACGACCAATCTCGGGGCTGATTCATATTTTGTGGCAGCGACAGCATGGGTTCTACTTATAATAGTGCTGGGTTTTCTTGTGCATGTGCTTGACATTGTAATTGACACAATTTATGTCTGTTATGCCATAGACAGGGACAGAGGAGAGGTTTGTAAACAAGATGTTCACGAGGTTTACGTTCACCTACCCATAAATAGAAGTCTCAGACAATCTAATATTACAAGAACTTTAGGCGTGTAAATAATTCTTAGGGTTCAATTGTTTTTGAACCCTTGGGATTGCTATTTTGTGAACAATGAGTTAGAAATAGTCTGTAAGCTTGTTGTGCATACTTTTGAATGTTCCTTCTATAAATTTTTGTTTTACAATTTTTGCATAGGGTAAATTTTTAGTTACTCTGAAAGTTGTGTTCAGTTTTCAGTGTAACCTGTAACATGACTACTAATAAAAAGTTTGTTAGAGGACTATAAGCAGAATTTTATCTGATTCTGTTACTTTAGTAACTTATATGTGGCATCCTTCTCATCTCCTTCCACTGATATTCACCAAAATCATACTTTTAACTATAAGAACAAGGTAGGAACCGGTGTTGGAGAATTTTTTTATATGTAGTCCAAAATAAATGTCAAATACATCATCTTTTTCTTTTTTATATTTTGAGACCAATATTTATGCCCCATCAGTTAAGAGCATCTGAGCATGTGCCTTGTACCTGTGCTTTGTCCTTTGCATTCGGCTAGTTGTATTGTATAGTGGAAATATTCTAAATGACTGGTAGTCTCTTTCTTTTTTTTTTTTTTTACTTTGAAAATAAAATCAAAATATGAAAAATAAAGGAAAAAAATTATGGGAATAGCTGGTTAATTGTGTTTCATTTACAACTCTCAGTTTTTTATTTTTCTTCATCAATCCTATCCCGTGAAAGCTGGTAATGGCAATTCCATTTTTTTTATGTTTACAAAATCTCAAACTATATATCTCCTTTTTAGCGGTTTGATATTCCTTCTGATCTTTGGTTTTTTTTTTGAACATTTTATTATCTTAAAATTTTGATTCTTTTAAAAAATAAAGATACAATCAGTGATATTTTGTTTAGACATAATTACTCATGCAATTTTTTGATTTAATTTTAAAAACACTTTAGTAATTTAATTTGATTTTTTATATTTTAAAAATAAAATTATGATTTTTTATATTTTAAAATCTTCAAACAAAATTCATAAAATTTATTATCATCTTTGATATAATACAAATTTTATCAAATATATAATTCAAATGTTCAAATAAATTCATAATTTTATTTTTTATATTTTTAAATTTATAATAAAATTAAATAAAAAATTAAATCGAAAAGAAAAAAAGAAGATAAAAGACCGAAATATTATATAAAATTAAGTTAAAAGATCCTACGAACAATTGTGTCTGTTTTGTATTATTAAAAATAAAAAAATGCATATTAAAATGAATTTTATTTTATTTAACAAATAAAGAGTAAACAAAATTAAACTTATTTAAATTTTTTATTTTTTTATGTTCATGGTTAAAAATTCAAATACCAGAGTCGGGAATAACATATTTCTACAAAGGATCTTTTATCTGAAATTAAAAAAATAAGTAATTTCATATATGAATTAATTGCTTACATTAGAGTCACCCTTCAATTGCTTGGCAGTTTCGCAAAGGAGTGTGATGAAGAAAGCTGCCACTATTTTCTTGTAGTAGCATTTCCTTTGGAAGGAATACATGCTTACACAACCCCAAATCAATAATCTTTAAGTACACATACATAAATATTTGAAAATGGAAAGAAAAAAATATCGTAATTAAATTATTTTTGTTTAACATTTTTTTCATTTATATGTATGCGTTCAAATATTTAGATGTACAACTACAATCATCTCTATATATGTGTGAGTGGTTGTACATGTTGGTAAGTTTTATGAATCTATATATGAAAATAGTGTATGGCCAAAACATGTTGAGTTGTTGGTGCTTCATAAATGTTTTGAGGTGAGTTAAGGGGATGCACATAATCTTTATAAAAAATTATCGAAAATTTTAATAAATGATATTGCTTAAAAGTAATAGTGTATAACTTTTAAAATATTTATAAATAAAATAGTAATTTGATTTAATGTTAAATTAATATATAATATATTTTTTTTATCGAATTAATATAATTTAAATTATTATTTTAATCACAAAAATAAAGATAGTTGTTAGCATTTACTTTTAAAAACAACGTCTATAATAAGTGGATTTTGTCATACTAAAATTTTATATCATTTTGTTTCTATAATTTTTTATTTTTTTAAAACATAAAATGCCCACAAATATTTAAAAATATTAAATGTCTATAACCATTAATCAGTTTTAATAGTCTCAAATATTTAATGTCTATAATCATAAATATCCACATAATTAAGGTTTCATAAAATTTTCAATTTACTTTATATATATTGTGAATATAA
>JBBPBS010001017.1:14430444-14452175 GCA_037974835.1 Cicer judaicum
ATTTTTTTAGATGATAAAATTTTAAAAAATAAGTAAAATAAAAATAAGTTTTTTATAAAAATGACTTTTAAAATATATTTAAAAAAAATGATTTTTATAATATAAAAATCTCTAACAATGAATATTTAGATTATTGAATTCAAATATATGATTTTTAATTGATAAAAAATGTTTAAAATAATTTGTACTATTTTTAAATATATTATTGTAAAATTTTAAAAATATAAAATCAAAATAATATTTTAAAATTTAAAAAAAATTATGATAAAAATAAATTTTATGGTGTTAAAAAAATTTGGCATTAAAGGTATTTATTGATACTTTTTAAAAGTCAAACGCACCCTTTTTATCTTTATGTTTAAACGTGCAGTAAAGAATGCAATATAAGAGGGAAACAACAGATGGTAATAAATTGATAAATCTAGGACAAAATGGTAAATAAAATGAAATACCAATGGCAATCTCAATTAACCTTTATTTATATATAGTAGACCTCACTCCCAACCCCATCAAATTCGTGTCAACCTTTTACAAAAAGAAAGAGAGAGAAACAAAGAAAGACAGAGAGAGAGCAATTTGGTTCTCCTTCTCATCAAGATAACAATGGCGATGGCTTTCAAAATGGTAAATTTGGAATTAAACTCTATGAATATGAATATTTGTTTGTTTATTATATTAAAAAATTAATAATATGAATCTGAACAGGCTACTACTGGGATGTGGGTAACAGAGGAGTGCAAAAACTCTTTCATGGAGATGAAGTGGAAAAAGGTACACAGATACATAGTTTTCAAGATCGATGAAAGGTCGAGACTTGTTACAGTTGATAAGGTTGGTGGTCCTGGTGAAAACTATGATGATCTTGCTGCTTCTTTGCCCAATGATGATTGTAGATATGCTGTCTTTGACTTTGATTTTGTCACTGTTGATAATTGTCGCAAGAGCAAGATCTTCTTCATTGCATGGTTCGTATACTTGTTATTTTTCTCATTTTTACTTCAAATTATAAGATTATTGAATATTAATAATGTGAGGGGTATTTTTGGAATAATGTTTTAGGTCTCCAACAGCATCAAGGATAAGAGCAAAGATGCTATACGCAACATCAAAAGATGGGTTGAGAAGAGCTTTAGATGGTATATCATATGAACTTCAAGCAACCGATCCAACTGAGATGGGATTTGATGTAATTCAAGACAGAGCCAAATAGATGCCCCTTTTTTCAAGATTGAATCAGACTCCTTAATTATGTGCCAAGCTAATCAATTATTCTGCCAATCTTACTCTTTTATAATATATAATAATTATAATCAAGTAACTCCAATCCAATGACTCTATGACATGTGAATTTTTTTTTTTTTTTTTTTTTAATGCTGTAGTTTAGTTAATTATGTTGGGTTTTGGCACCATTGTGATGTAAGTGGGGTATCTAATCTTCATTCCTTAGTCATAATGATAATTAAGTTATTATTGTATATGACTGTCGGGTGTATGATATGTTAAGGGCAACTAACCCTTTAATTATGAAAATTGTTGAGAGCAATCAATTAGCTCAAACTTTCCAGATGTGGAAAGTTGATGTGTTACCATATATATTTTTAATTATCTTTTTTTTTTTCTTCTTTTTTATATCTTAATTACACTTAACAATTGTGGTTTACTAACTTGGGTTGCCTAGTTTTTAGTTCAGTCGCATATAAGGCAAAAGTAACTATGGCTCGCCCATCGATTTGTATAAAACCATTTGTAGACAATCAGAATCAGTGGTTGAAAAAAATAATCAGAATCAATGATATAATTTACAACTATTTGACCCAATAAATGATAATTTACAACTCCAATCAATAAGCGCACGTTGTTTTTTACCCCAAAAAATGAGCACACAAGTTCCAACATTTGGTTGAAATAATCATTAATTAAATTTTATTAAACTTTTTAAATGAATTTTAGATTATTGAAATTTTTCCGAAAACAGATCAAGACCAAAAAACGATTAGTTAACATTTTGGGGCCTTTTATAATTCAAAAGTGTTTAAATAATATATTATTTTACCTTTTTTAGGTTACAGGTAACTGTTTCCAAAACTAAATTTTTCTTTTTTAAAAGACACTTTTTAAACTTTAATGAATAGAAATTTAAGATCATTTTTTTATATTTTTAATATCGTAAAATGTGCCTTTGAAATATAGGTTAACATTTGCCAAAATATAAAACTAAATATTATGGCTTAAAAAGAAAATAAAAGAACAATCAAGTACTTGGTGAAATTTTCTTTTGATCGTTTAGAACGGCAAACAAATTGAGATGTATTGCCGTGCAGTAATTTGTAGGATTTCAGGATTTGGTCAATAGTATTTGGGTGCATACACATCATTGTGAAATTTATTGACAACACATTTTGCAAACATACAACTGAGTCAAAAAAATGAAAATATCCAATTATCTAAATATCCGTACTTTGATAATGATGTTATTCTCAAGAAATTATACACATAAGCTATTGAATGTTTTGTATAAATTTGATTAGATCTTATTTTCAACACGCAAGTAATGAACATCAAAGCCTAACTTCGATCCATAAACATATGTATATAAGTAGTTTCAAAGAACCATAAATCTAGAAACAAATGTTAGTTGGTTAAGACTGAAGAGCCAAATTACGAACATTATTTGGCTTGTTCCAAATTGGATATTTCTGGTTGGTAGATAGAGTTGAGCTGAGTTAAATTTACAGTTCGTCTCTTGGCAGGAGGTCTTACTTGAATATTTTATCAGTGTCGTTTTCGTGTTGTTGTGGACACATCAACTTGACCATTGAAGCTTATCATCAACACAGCCCCACCTCAATTACTCTATTTTTATTTGCTAATCATTCTTGCTCAATAATGGTATTATCATTTGTTAGATGCCTTTTTAATCATTTGTTGAGCAGTATAATTAAATCATTACTTATAATCGAGTTGTTGAGTAGATTGAAGCTTTTCAAATGAAAAAATAGTTATAATCAAACATCATTTCATCATACTCTATGAGCAAAAGCTGATGAGGATCGAGATTGTCACTCCAGATCCATTTGGATGTTTAATGATTTTTCTCAAACTCCCTTGCCCAAAAGTTCAATTAGCTTAATCAATAAGCAAGGAAATTCATTTCCTCATGCAATCCATGATTAGGTAAAAGTAAAAAAGTATTATTGCAGATCTCAATCTCACTATACTCTAGATTCAACTTTAGACCATCCCAATTATCAAAGGTGAATGTACTTTAGTCAACATACATACAGATAGATATCCTTTCCACTACCCTATGATGTGGCAATCTCTCATGCTGATCCTAAATAATATTATACGTAAGACTCGTGTAAAATAGTGTTAATAGATATCCTTTACTATTTTACACTATCAATGCATACAAATAAAACTCGTGTAAAATAGTGTTAATAGAGGAAAATTCTTTAGTTGTAGTTAGAAATTTTGATTATCAAAATGCTGCCACCTTAGCCAAACAGCCTGGATATTCACTATTGAGATGGACCACAAATTCAGGAGGCACGTCCCTTTTAGTTGTAACTGGGCCAAAATATTGGCCATGCTATAAAATGAATACATCATATTTGGGTTGTCCGAGAATTACGTTTACATCATAGTTGGGTTGTCTGAGAATTACGTTTAGATCTAGACATTTCACCCAGTCCAGCCAGGGCCCCCACCATTGTGCTTGTGGCCCTAAAAGTAAAATCAAACTTTCACCTCTGTACAGATGGTCAGAGAGTAAAACTCGCCGTTTTGCTTGTGATAATTAATTATTACTTTAGAGAATCATTAAGATGCCAACTTTTGGGTTTAAAAGCATACAATGTAGTGATACCGACCACCAATAACGGCCTTGAAATTACATAAACCAAGCACATTAAAGAACAATCATGTCCTCAGAAACGGACGGGTATAGAGCTTCCTTTCATGTCTTTAGGTTCAAAAGCGATTCAAACATTTACCAAGAACTAGAAATTGACCAAGCCTGAACAAGCTAATATCTTAGATCGAATGTGCATTCTACCTTAATAAGTACCACCCCTCAATGCAAGCACCAAGTGAAGCACAGAACCACCCTCAATGTTGTACTCTTTAGCTGTTTTGTCATCAGCAAGCTGCTTACCAGCATATATGAGCCTGCAGCAAGTGACAACAGGCATAAGTTTCTAATGTTTCCAATAGAATTAAAAAAAAAATCTTAATTTTTTATATACAGTATGTAGTGAAGAAAGCTAAAACGTATTTCCAAAACTGCAAATTTTGGTAATGATCTTGAATATCAAGCAATTAAGCCTTGTTCAATAGATCCACCAATAATGATGCAATCCAACTCGATGATATTTGTATAAGAAATATCAAATTATCAATGACAAGAAGAAAATTATGCACTATTATGGTAGAAACTGGTTCAGATTGAGTGTACAAATGTACCGAAAGTATGTAAACCCCTGGATATTCGAGAGATACAAGACTCTTCCTAGTCCCAGTTCTATAAGGGATGGTAGTAAGTTGAGTAAATGTTAGTGCAACTGAAACCAAATAATACCTACCTGAGATAACGTTTCTGGCAACTCAGTTGCTTAGGTCGTTGCAGTTGATAATACTGCTTCTTTTCAATTACTCAATTCAATTATTTGTAATTTTGTTATGTGGCAGTAAAGGTGTCTACAAAGCTGATTGACATTAGATGTCATGATTATTTGAGTTTTGTTGATTTTTCGATGTGATTCTTCATTTGTCTTATAGCTACGAATGGCGATTTTACACACGCACTTGCATGTACAACAGATTCTAGTCAAATTTCTTGTTTGAATTCCATGCTTGGGCACTAATATTTTGATAAAATGATATGATCTTACAGCATTCTTAATTGCAACTTTCACTTATTCGTGATCAAAAACACCTTTGCTCTAGCATCAAATTTATAAATTCAGTTAATTGCTTGGGAAGGGTTCATTCCTCCCCAGAGATCAAAACAAAGTGCTTATTTTGTAAGAAAAAGACTTGGCTGATGGAGTACTTATTTCCAGTTATGGAGAAAATGAGTGAACTAAAAGTTCTCAAAATCATAATTTATGGTTTTCATCCTTCTGAACTGAACAATTTTGAGCTCTACTTGAACTCTATCCAACCAGAAACAAATCAGACTAGAGCGGATTGTTCCTTTCTTAGGCACGTTGTAGAATCTGAGAAAAAAGAAACTATACAAATCTGGTTTTTTAAAAAGGGTACCGTTTCTTTTCAAAATGTGTAATATGAGTACATCTACAGTTGTATTTCCATTTTTGGGGTAAAATTTTTTAAACCCAGAACTTTTGAAGCTAAAAAAGCGGATTTCTGAAAAACCAATTCTGATCAAGAAAGAATTGAGGCCGGTTCTGTACTAGCCCCAAACAGCAATGAAGCTGAGACCAGATAGAATTGAAACTGGTAAAAACACCAAGGAGTAGAACCCTTTGAACTATTCTACACAGGGAAGAAACATACTGATAGGGAAGAGAATTGTGATGCTTTGCACCACGATGAATCGGAGGACACACCAAGTAACCCTTATCCTGAAATTAATTGATTTTGATCCAGAACAGATGAAGGCTCTTCAAAAAAATCAGACAAGGCAAATGCCAGAGCTGCCAAAAGGAAAAAGTCCAGTGGGATGCAAATGAGTATCAACAATAAATGCCAAAGGCTTGAATAAAACTTATGGGATTAATTAATTTGAAACCTTAGCTTCAGTTGCAAAGCTAAATAGGGCTGGAGTCATACTATCTCTTGCAACTTATCAGATTGGCCACTCAATAGCTGGAGGAGTTATTTATGTGCCACATGTTCCAACTGCACGTCAAGTGCTAGACATTTTCATCAAAAGATCACACGACTTAAATATGAGCTTCTTGTGAGCAAGCTAGGCATGAGGAATATCTATACACTAACATGAGGGTGTTGAATCTGGTTGAGAATTTCACCCAGATTCATTGGAACTAGTTTAGGAGAAGTATGTATAACTCAAATCGTGCTATCAATTGCGGATAGTGAAAATTAGCTGTTTGTTTAAAATCTGCTACGCTACATTTCTATAGTCGCTACGGCCGCTATTTGACAACACTTTGTACTAAATAGAGTATCGTGGAACTAAAGCGATTTTTCAGATTCCACTGCGCTATAGGCTATAGTACTATAGTACAGCAATGACGGTTATTTGACCAAACTGAATCAAATGAATTTGCACATGTTTAGAAATTCTTTTATATATGTTTTGATTTCCTTATTTTTCTCCTGTTTCGTAGGACATTTGTTTTTCTGGTTTCCATACTTGTAGCAGAATTGGTCAACCAAATATGCATAAATATTACCTACATAATATTCTTTGATCAGATCAGTGAGAAATAGTTTTCTCTAAACCTAGAAACTGGTTCAGATTCAGTGCACAAATGTACAGCGCACAAATGTACACAAATGTCCCAGTTCTAATCCTCACCAAATGACTCTCTCCCTTTCAAACACTTCTTATCAGTTATCATAGGCAACAAACCTTTTTATTTTTCCTAAATAAATAAATCTCTGAACCAACAGATCTATCATGTTACCAGTAATTTGCTTATTCAAAATTAAAATGGTTCATATTATAAGATTAAAAATTCCAAACAGTCTTTAGATTATGTGCCTACCTAGAATCCAGTGTTTTTAATAGTAGATTATGGAAAATAGTGAAAAACTAAAAATCCACTATGACAAATAGCAGATATTGTTGCGGGAAAATAGACGAAGCCATATAACGATCGAAATAAATCAATTATATATAAATAAAGTAATAATGCATACAAATAAAAAAGCTGCATAAACATAAATTAAAAAAAGAGTCACATAATATTAACTCCAAGGGCTAAAAGAATCACATAGGAACAGAAGAAGAAACAAATTAACTAGGGGAAGTGAACGGAGAGAAAATAATTTGAAAAAAAAAATAAACATAGGAAGAGATGAAAGAAAACAAAAAAACTTTGAAGAGAAGAAAGAAAAAAATAAAAGAAAGGAGATTAACAAAAATAAAACACAGGAAAAGAAAAGATTACGTGAAAATTCAATTTACTAGAACACATGATCATGAAGCAAAGCATTACATGAGGTAGATTTAAAATTAAGCGAACAAATATGAACCAATGCCATCTAAATGACACTTCTCTACCTTCATTAGCCAAAATAATACTGGCACAGAATATTCAAATATATGATCAGAAATAATCAGAAAACGAGTTTTGCAATGAACAAGTGATATATTTTAGTTTAAGAGTTATAATATTTTAACATTGATTTAGTCAAGCCCAATTAGCATGAGAGAGAGAGTGAGAGAGAGAACCTCTGCTGCACAGGAGGAATTCCCTCTTTTTCTTCAACGCGTTCCTTGATACGATCAATTGTATCGGTTGGCTCAATGTCAATTTCAATTTCTTTTCCAGTTAGAGTCTTCACTTTAATCATGGTTCCTCCTCTGAGCCTCAACACCAAGTGAAGTGTTGATTCCTTTTGTATGTTATAATCTGCAAGAGTGCAACCATCTTCCAGCTGCTTACCAGCAAAAATCAACCTCTGCTGGTCAGGAGGAATACCTTCCTTGTCCTACAACCACATATTCCACTAGCAGCAGTTAGAAATGAATGACACAACTTACAAATGATACCGTCATAACGAAACTACCACTTAAAAATGTAACACACCAACTCAGTCAGCATCATGTCAAATAAAGCAGATAAAGAGGCCCTAGAGCTTAGTTTCAGTCTATTTGGGCTATTCATTGCAATAAGCCCGTACAAAGTTATTATGGTATTCTTATGTTAGGATCATTCTAGCATGGATCAATTAAGTTTTGGTCAACAAAATACTACTCACAATTTACAGCAGAATTAAACTGATTTAAATGTTTTAATACTTAATTGTCAGGTAACTTTAAAAATACTTTTTTTCCTAATTATTTGCTGTAAGGTCCTTCATCGACCCCTCTTTACTCCCCCAATTCCATCACTTTACTCAAAGAACTGTAGAAAGCATGTCGAAGCAGTGCACCCCTGAAACTCCATTTCTTTACCCGGCCATGTTCCAGACAGCAAATATTAGAAAATTGTAGCCCAAAACACAATCGCAGAAAACCTCTGCCTAATTGCAACAATGAAGGTAATCGCAACAATGCATATTAACGATCATTGCTCTTGATACAGCTTAGACTGCAAAATGAAAAACGGCGGAAAAGGAAACAAACACTGACATTTTACAATTCTGTCCGTGTCTAAGATTTGATATTCAATACATACTACGTAAAGAGATTTATTTACGTACAGTGTAGCAGATGGATATTTTAGTAAAAGAACTAGATATTTTAAAAGCATGGCCCAAGCATCAATAACTTCTCCTTAAGACCAAGAGATCAACACTCCCTACCGTTCAAGGCTTCACATCATCAAATTATATTCAGATGAAGGAAGCCTCACCATTTGCATGCATGTTCTAAATTGAGACGATGTAACCAATTAGATGGAGGAAAACGTTGCAGCCGCAAGAGAACTTGCAGTTTCTGGAATTGTTGTTTAACAAGCCCTGTCAGAAGTTGGGGCATTATTAAGCCTGATAAAATTCAATCACGACCTAGTGGCCAGCAGGTGGATCAGAAGTACACTATCTCTGCTGCCATGCCAGATATAAAGTCCATCGTATACCAAAACTTGTATTGACCAATCTATACTTTTCCCTTAGGTGAGTTTACCAAAACAAATGTCTTAATCCCTTTTTCTTCTCATGATTTATGTTATAACATAAAATATTACTGTATTACTTTAAAGTAAGTTAATCCAAACACACACACATAGTTTTTCTTTGCTTTTTCAATAATATATATATACATGTTCAATTTTTCTTTAACCTCTGTGCATGCACAGACACTAATTGCAACTTTTAAAACTACCAGACACATAATTGGATAAAACCATTAAAATAGATTGAGCAATAAAAAAAAACCTAACAAGATGATATTATTTTGTAAGAAGCAAAATCATCAAAAGCCAGAAACCCTAACAAGATGATAAAATAATTTTCTGAGAAAGAAAAAAAAAACCTGGATCTTGGCCTTGACGTTATCGATGGTGTCGCTACTCTCAACCTCGAGAGTGATAGTCTTTCCGGTCAAAGTCTTGACGAAGATCTGCATCTTGTTCCTCTTCTCGTGGTTTTTGGTGAAGTGAGAGTGCGAGAGAAAGAGGGACACAATGAGTAATTGTAATTGTGCGTGATAGAGTTTTGTTTCAGTGAGTGACGCGAACACGGTATTTGTAGCAGCAACTAGTCTCGAACCTGTAGGATTCGGTTCTTATTAAATAGTTTTCTTCAAATGACTAAATATAAATGAATGTCAAATGTAAATTGGCATATTTAATATTATTATTTAAAAACAATTAAATTAAATTATTAACAAATGTGATGAGATGAAAATTATAATTAAAAAGAAGAATAGATCTATTTATATTTTAGATAAAATCAAGAAAACTATATAGACTTCATTATTATTTTTCATAAATATGAAAGTACGTAGTCCACGTGTATTTCGTACTTAAAAAATTTGTAAGCAAAAATACCTTATTACACTTATCTTTAGAATAATTGTTAATTGGATTTAATTTTCTAGACGTAATAAAAAAATAATAATTAAATTTTATAGCATTCTATATTTTTGAAACAAGTTCTTCAATTATAGTCTCTAAGATGTATAGATTTTCTCTTGTTTTTAAGACAATTATGTATAGTCCTTTCTAATTGGATGATAATTTGCATTTATCAATATTTTTGGAGTTGTTTCTGAAGATGAGATTGTATCTATGAATTGTCTTTTTATAACTCTTTTGTTATACTTCAATGTCATTTTTTATTTGACAACAAACTCTTTTAGGGTGTCGATGCTTTGATTTTCTTCGAGAAAATTGAGTTCATCCCTAATTTTTTGGAGCTCTCCTCTTGCTTTAAAGGACAGGTCGTTCTCCAACTTAGTTCTCCAATTTCATTGGGAACAACAACCTCAATTTCATATCTAAGTTAGAATGAGGTTTCGTTCATAGTCAAATACGGAGTAGTTAAATACGCTCATAAGATAGAGACGAGTTTATCGTCCAACTTCTCGTTTGCCTTATTTAGCCTTCATTTCAGTCATTTGAGGATGATACAATTAGCGGCTTCTAGTTAGCCGCTAATTTGGGGATGTTCCACTCATGCGAAGTGTTTCTTAACATTGAGACTTGATATGAGATTTAAAAAGTTTTGTCTATGAATTTTGTTCCTCTTTTGGTAACCACAACTTCAGGAATGTTATATTGGGTTAAGATGTTTCATTTGAAGAACTGAAATATGTTTGTCGTTTTCATATTGGCTACGCCTCATATTTTATCAATTTTGTGAAGTAGTCGATTGCAACTATTAAGAACTTCATTTGTCATAGTGCCAATGAAAATGGAGGGGAGTATAGAATCATGTTCGGTATAAAGTACTTGCAATAACATAGGATGCATTTGATGATGGGTGTCATCTATTTTTCTTGTTGATCGACTATCTCAAATTCAATGGCCATAACATCCTCCATGATACTTGGAGAATGTAGAAATTATTAAATGATGGCTTTGTTCCCTCATTTCCTTCTCGCACTAACTAGTTTTGATAGAATGTCATCTCAAACGTTCTACTCTCGAATAATGTGTTAAATCTCTATGACCTCGATTTTGTGTTATCTCTTTAAGTGTTGTGAGGTATTTTTGTAGAATATGGTCTTTCACTTGATATTCCCTCCTTGTTTGGGATGCTATAAGCGAATATTTTGTGTACAGTTTTGCCTCTTATGCATTGAGTTCTTCTACAAACTTAAGATCGATCAAACATACTTCGTATTCGGCTTAACTGTTCAAAGCTTGGAAGGAGAAGGTTAAATATATTGATTTGCATACTACTACGATGAATTGTACCTTTATTGTTTTCCTTGTGTTCTCCTCCCCTATCATGACTGGAAATTTGACATACCCCCATAACATACTTGTTGAACCGCTAAGTCGTTGCATGCAAGATAATTAAAATCAAACTGGTCAGTTCAACTGATTGAATTGGACTTATGTTCGGTTTAATTGACAATAAAAACCAGTTTGTAATAGAACCAGAATAAAAACTTGAAAACTGGAAAAAGCCAACAATTTGGTCGGCATTGTAGGTTGGACCTTTTTTTTTAAAACCAAAATAGTGGGTTATGCCTAATCACTTCATTTTATTTTCTTCTTGTCTTTTGAGTTTTTTATTTTTTGTCAATAACTTACAAAGTAGCAGGAAAAAAAAAGTAGAAGATTTACTCATTTTCTTCTTCTTTTTGAATTCTTTTTTACAACATTCATGTTCAATCAGACCAAAGAAATATAACCTAAAGGTAGGAGAAAAATATATGTAGACGTAAAGGAATTTGGGAGTTTGGGACTCCTCTGACTATCTATTTGTCATAAAAGGATAATGGAGGTTGGGTAGCCTTTTTCCAAGAGGGGTGTTTGTGTACTTTTTGGTTGAAGTGAAAACTTTTTTTGTATGTATTTTAATTACAACAAATCTTATGAAATAAATGTTAAGTTTTCTAAATGGTGATATACTAATATTTGTATTTGATTTTTTGTTGAAAGAACATAAGTGGTCAAGCTTGAAGTCACTCACATAAACAAGTGCATTGTATCAACTCAACAATGAAATTGAGGAGCCTAATTCATAAATATAAATATGATAATCCTCAAGCCGAGTAAATCAACGCAATATGTGGTATATCAATCACACATAAAATCTCTAGGAAGAAGTCAATAAAAACTATAGATCAAGATATGTCCATATGAAATTTAGAGGGTGAAGAATCCCGATCCGATGATGAATATTTTTCACAATCTTATATCTGATGATAAATTCGAGGATGGACATTCATTACAATCTCAGGTATGAGGATGAATATTCTTCACAATATCAAATCCGAGAGTAAATATATATCAAAATTTTCATCTCACAATCATTGAAAAATTAATTGTCACAAAAGTACAACAGGACAAAAGTTGACAAGTTGTTCACACTATTAAAGGTTTACCAAAAGTAAACATAGAAGTGACATCACATCAATCACGTACTCTTATGTGGAAGATAAGAACTTTCATCCTCGCACTTAACATAACATGAGGATGGACTCTCGAAAAAATTACCATCTCAAATTTAAAAATGAAGTCTTGTGTGAACAGTGCAAAAATACTATGTGAGCATTATTCAAATTTCTACAAAAACCGTTTAAGTAAGACAAACACATTAATCATGATTCTTAATGTATTGGAAATAAAAACAAACCTTCTCATCCATAATAGACCAGGAGGATATTAAGAATGTCTTTTACAAATCATATTTTAGAAGGTTACCTAACAAGTAAAAAAATGTGTCAACATGTTTACACCAAATTCTAACAGTCACATATTGGGAAAAAATACACAATAATCTCTCAAATACTTACATAGATTCGAGGATGATCATCCACAAACAGCCTTAAAATCAGCTACATCATATGATGAATACAATCTAAAGATGAGGATAGACATAGAGGATATCCTCTTAACAAATTTGACACATACAGAAAAGTACAACGGTACAAATAGGTGGAGTACTTGACATGAAGGGAATACTAGTTAAAGTGGTTGGAAAATGGAAAGTAAAATCCAATAATCACATCAAGACTCAATAAAATAGAAACTTCATCCTCGTACTTAAATTAGATTTGAGGACAAATGTAAAGGATAAAAAACACTGAATAGATGATGAATTTATGTACTCTACGTCAGAAGATAAAAATACTTAAGAAATAATAAATTTATGTCCTCTATGTTAGCAGATACACAATGCAGAAAAGATGATGATTTTTTGTTGTCAAGTCATCCTCGCACATAGGAAAAATAAGTGAAAGTACAAAGGTACAAAAGGTGGTGTCCTTGACTTGTAAGGAAACCACTTCAAATTGTTGGGAAAAGGAAAAGAAAAAAGCATAAGTCACATCAGAATTAATAAAAGTTTCATCCTTCTATAACTCAAATCCGAGGATAGACTACGACACTCATCCTCTCATCATGCTTAATAGGAGGATAAAGGTTAAATGACATTTTTGCAAATAAAAACAAGGTCAAGGAAACTTAGCAAAGTCTCAAAACATTTATATTTTGCTAACCCATATGTTTGAAGCTCAAAAGAAAATTATAAATAGAGAAGTATTAGCCTTCAAACATTAAGAGAATCATCTACAAAAAAATATCTAAGTTATTCAAGCATATCAACGTTCTCGTCATTCTACATATTCTTCCAAACTTAAAGATATATGAGGATCATTTTTATTGAGTGTGTTATATACAACTTCACACCAATATTTTATCTTATAAGGTTGTAATTTGATCTTAAACAAGTCAAATACATTACTACTTGTATATCCTCAAGTTGATATAAACTTGAGTTATTTTGTAAGTCTGCTGATGTTAGTAAAAATACAGTGTTGTAAGTCTGATGAGGCTAAGAAAATACATTGTTGAAAAGATGCAGATCAAATAACAAATTTTTGAGCATTAGTGAAAATCTCATAAAGCTATGAGGACTGGAGTAGCCTATATTAGGTGAACCAGGATAAAGTTTGTGTGTGAATCTTCTTAAGCTCTACTCTTTTTATATTGGTTTTATTCACAACATTAGCACACTTATCATATATATGTCAAACTCATATTATTCTTCTTTAGATCATCCTCAATACGAGGATGATTATTTTTCATCTAACCATTCTCACTCCAAAGACAACTTGAGAGGATAATATTAGTGCATGAACTATATTTTAAAAAGGGTGATGTAGGTTTTGGCCTGAACTAGGTAATACTTTGATCTTAAGGCTTTCTCAGGCTAATAACATCAACAAATATACTCTGTTTGAGGAGCATTTATTCCAACAAGTACATCTTCACGAGGTGTTCAATATAATCTCATAAAAGCTCGTCTTTGCCTTGTATTATTCTTGACACCATAGTTATTGTCTCTGGTCGTTTTCGGGATGCAATGAAGTAAGTGGTGAACTATATGTAAAGTTCTTCCAACAAGTCGATGAAGCTTCATTTGAGGTTTTTGTATTAGGTCATTGTGCATTTCTTTATTGTCAGAGCGAATAATATGCATTTTAACGGTCCTTGAACTCCATAATAATCGATGGAAACTTCAATATATTCGATATGCTCATCTATGTGGGTAGTTTCATCGTAAATCTCCAATTAGAAAGGGGGTTCTAATGATTTTAGAATAGGGGTGTCTCTTACCCTTGCCATGAAAGTTCTTTGAAATGATAAATCCGCCTGACATCTAAATGAGAAAAATAGTTCAAACGAGGTTGTGACCTCTATTGCTAGTATCGAGGACAAACATTCTTTGGGGATGAGCAGCGATGTGATTAACAGTGGCACTAGTATTTGAGATCTCGTAGAAGTGGGCCTTGGTGATGGAGAATCGTGACAAAAAGACACTAATTTAACATATGGTTCTATAGAGTTTTGTTTCGTTAAACGACATATGATTTCCAGTTCAGTTGAGCTAATTGTGGGAATCACATGTTTTTCCACTCTTAATGTTTTTTTGTTCAACCAACTTTGAGTCGTTTAGCTCTAAAGTGATAAGGTATTTGAGAGTGGTTATGTCGTTATAGATGATGGAGACTGTTACATTAAGATCACCATAACATCCCAATTTTTAACGGCACAAGTGTATTTTTTTTTTTTTGACAAAGAAATAAAGTAAAAAATACTTTTGGATAAAATATTTAAGTCGTAACACAACAATAAAAGTCAACAATATTTACAAATAGCGGAAATAGTTTTTGAAACAAAATCCAAATTATTTAAATAGCAAAATACAACGGGGCTATGAGACCTATCAGACATAGCTCATACCCCTAGAGTATTCTCGGCAGACACCTACATAAAAGCATTGTTCCAAGAATCTCTACTTTCCCCACATCACATTAAAAAGTGGAACATGGACCCATCAAAAGAAAAGTCATCAGACAGTTTAAGCATAGATACACATAACAAAATTCTTATATTTTCAAGTACTCAAAAGAACCTTTCGTCTTATCATACTCATCGAAAGGGTTTTCATATGTCCCAAAATGCATAAACAATGTTTGAAAAATGAAGTTTTGACACACTACACTGTCGTAGCCGAATACAACTGAGAAAATGCAATTTTTCAGTTCTACAATGCCTCTGAAACAATTAACACTTCAAACATTAACATTATCAATTATGAACACATAATTAACACCAAATTAATCTTCACAAATTCACACCTCAATCACACCTCGAATATTCATAACATCAATTATGAACACATAAGTACATCGAAACTAAACAACATCACTTCACATCTCAAAGCAATTACAACAACTCACAACAACAACCGAATATGTATATACAATTATCATAGTATAACAAACATAACTTGTGTGTCAAACACTCTAATGCAATGCGTATATGCCAAAATGCATAATTCCGAAATTTCAAACCAAAACCCTCATCGAATGATGTAAATCATAATTGTACAACCTCTCACAGATCAGTACTAATTATCAAGGTACAATCTCTCAACACGATTTATCAGCGTGCAGTCGCTCATAGACCAACACGACAAGAGTGCAATCACTCATAGACCAACATGATTTTTTAGAGTGCAATCGCTCACATATCAGCACATTCTAGAGTGCAATCGCTCACAGATCAACACATTCTAGAGTGCAATCTCTCACAGATCAGCACAACATACAAGAGTGCAGTCGCTCACAAATCAGCACGATTTTCTATAGTGCAATTGCTCATAGATCAACATATTCTAGAGTGCAATCTCTCACAGATCAGCACGACGCAACAATCCCCGCAAGGATAAGATGAACCAATAATTCATATGACATCATCCCGTGGTCCATCACGGTCACCACTATCACCATGACCCCATCGCGGTCACCATGTACTATGAAACTCATAAGCATACTCTGACTTTTTTCACCACAATCATTAAGTAAATGCAGCTATTAAAAGATTCCCCATTTTTAATACTCATTTAACACTAATGATTTTTCAGATACAACACAGAGCATACTCAAACATATTTATTCACACCAATTTCTATTTCCACAAACACACCTAAACCACATCTCCAAATTCAATCTACACATAAAATTGAATTAAATTCATTTTCCACCAATTCGCACATAAACTTCTTCTAAAAAATTCATAATATTAATTATGAATACATCAATTTCACCAAACATGAATCACCACAATTTTCAAACATTAATCACCCATATTCAGTCTCCAAAATTTTCAACCATAAATCACCACAACAACATTAATATATCAGAGTTCTCCTCACCGCTAACTCGGTGCCAACGATCTCGATTCCTTTTCGAGACTCAAGGAGCTAACTACATAAACATAAATATTTATAACAATTTGTTCACAATAAAATTAATCCAAACACAACAAATTCTCAAAATTAAATCTTTCTCACACACCAAACTTTTAAAACCAAATAATCTATATTATTTAGTTAAAACAAAAAAATAAATATTGTCCAAATTTCACATACACACATTCGACTATTAAAACATCAAAAAAAATTAGTTAATAAAAAACTCTAAACTTTTTTTTTCTTTTTAAACTCAGTTTAAGAATAATTAAAAGGGTAACATTTTAAACTCTAACCATTTTTAATTTCAATCTATCTTTTTGCTCAAACTCTTTCACTTAGTTAAAATTTGAACTTTTTCACAACTTTAACAATTCAATTTTTTTTTGTAAAATTTCAATTTCAATTTCAATTCAAACTCATTTATTTGAAAATAACTCATTACATTACTCAAACACATCAAATTGAATTACCGTCAATTCACACCAACAACAATCAATTCAATTCCACAACACACATATATCACCTCAATTAAATTTCAAACAATTCAAATATAACTCACCCATTTTCAAAACTCCACATTTTTACACATAACTCACCAAATTTCATCAGTTCATTTACCACAAAATCCGCAAATAAATCACATCTCAAAAACTCATAATAATAATTATGAACATATAAATCACATCAAATATGGATCATCACTAACCACACCTCAAATTTAAATTCCACTAAATCACACATAATCGCATTAAATTCATTTTCTACAAATTCACACATTAAATTTCTTTTTCATAAAATCACAAATGATGTCCTAAATGCAAACTAAAAGTTTGGAAGGAGCCCTTACCTCTGTTGTAACTTTAACAACCGATTTCGACACCGCAATTAATTACGGTAAAAAATTTCGTTCGCGCCGTCACTTCCGAAGTTGGCTCGCTAGCACTGTAGCATGGAGAGGAGCAACTTTTCCTTCTATCACTTCGCGAAATAAAAGCTTAGAAGTCAAAGAAAAATGGAGATTTGTATTTGAGTTTTTGAAAAAAAACCCAAAACTTTGGTTTGGGGTGGAAACAGAGAAGGAAAAGAAGGAAATAATGAAGGCACAGCTACAGAGGGAAACATGCTTCCTTTCTTTGCCTTTCATATATATATATATATATATATTTTATCCTAAATATTTTTATAAAAATTATCATTACGCATGTCACCTTACATCACATCACAAACCACCTTTTTTAGAAAAATATTCTCTCTCGCCGCAATTTAATTGATATATAAATTTTTCCAAAAAATGCTACATCTCAGAAAAAAAATTCTTCGACAAAAGACTCACCGTAATTAAATAAAATTATTCATCAACAAATAATTTTAATCGGGTCTCCAAAAATATATTTTTGGCATTTAACTCACAAAATGCCATAAAATTGGCTAAAAAGCCTCCGAAATTCAACATGAAATTCCCCAAAATACATAAATTAAAATTTAAAATTAAGGGTCTTACAATCGCCATTGTTCACGGTGACCATAAGGAATGGGGCATTGTGGCCTCATCCATACGTAGTGGAGTAATGCAGCAAACAATGTTTTCAACAATCATTTTGGCGTTGGTGCTTGTCTATGAACATCGCGCTAAAAGGATAAGAAAAAAAGTAGGACAATTCAAGAAAGGTTTTGCTAAAAGGAAACCTTTATCTCCATAGTGGACACCAATGATCTGAATTGAATTAAGGAGGATAACTAACTTGAGATTTATTGAACAGAGCTTCATGATTCCAAGGTGGTGGTGATACCTACAAGTACTTTAACGTTTAAGTAAGTGTTTATTTGAGGTAAGTGAGAGGTATCGAGAAGTAGGATACATGCCTTTTAATGTGTTAGAACGATGATAAATATAGGGTGAGTGTGTGAGGATTATGCCCGTTGTGAACGGAAAACGTCTCTTCTTAGCGAAAAATGGCGTTGTGATTTTTGCCTTTATCAACTTCTAACTGTTGGGATTAGGTTTGACTAACGTCTTAGGGATTGAGACTGAGCATATTCAAAGGACAAAAATGTTGGCCTTTTGAGTGCTAGTAAAGAAGGATCGAACCCTAGGTCACTTTAAAACAAATAGAATATGAATCAGTGATTGAGGAGAAGGGATGATTCATTTAGAAATCTTGTCACAACCATTGTAATTTTATGATTTATTGAGTTATACGTTTGTAAGAATGTGTTAAAAAAACCAATTGTAAAGTTACTATGTCGTAATGTTACGTAAATTTAAATAATCAACTATTTTAATATTTATAATTTATTCAATAAAATCATATATTTAGTTTCGAACATAGAAAACCATGTTATAAAAAATATTTGTTTATTCTCAAGATTTAGCAAAACTCAACATATTAAATGACATTTAATAAGAGATTTTGTTAAATGAAAAGCTAATTTATCCTTTTAATCTCGGTTGACCCAATATTAAACTCACGATGAATCATGGTTAAAATCCAAACTCTAAGAGAACAATTTTCCAGCTCAAAGGATAATATGTGCGACCATACCACTCTTGGGGCCGTGAATGACTGAAATCATCACATGCCGTTCATGCCACAAATGTTTGTGCAACGCAATCTCCACCGTTCGTGTAGGTTCTGATGGCCCAGCAAATGATATCCCACATTCCCAAATGAAATATTAACCGTCCGATGCAGGACAATGTGTGAGTTCAGTACACACTTTATTCCTTTGTCTTTTGCCTAGTCATAACAGATTGCGGAAAAAGAAAGCTAAATTGCTTTTTATTTCTTTTGTCTCAACTAATTTGCATGTTGTTAGCCACGCGCGTTAAGCACAAAAAATTGCTCTGCCTCTTCCTCTTTTTCCCATTCGGTCATTCCCCAACCAGCTCTGCAAGTCGAAAGTGAATAAGGAGTTAAATTTTCTCTGAACGATGATTGCAAATTGTAATAATTGTTGTAGAGAAGGGGTTGGAATTGGAAATAATTTGTTGCCATATGTTGTTCCAGCCACGCTTGTTAACCAAAAATATTTTAATGTTCACATAAAATTATTAGCATTATTATGAAAAGAAAGGAAAGTTGCGGATGATTGTAGCAATTGAAATTATTTGTGATTGGCATTGTTAACATGTATAAAGTACTATTAAATACTTTTCAAAATAAGTATACTTTAAACTATATATTTGGATTTTCAAAGGATGAAGTGAAAAAAATAGAGACAACAAAATGGGTCGGGTTTATCAATCCGCTATTTTTTATTAAAAAAAATCTAATAATATATATAATATACACACTGCCCTACCAAGGAAAAAAAAAATATAAGCCCAGTTTATCTTTAGCATACATAATCCCTGTTGGGCTGTTGGCAGGGGACACACATACGTTTGCATTAATAATCCTTAGGCCTCTCACTTTTGAAATGTACACATTTGATGATCTGATGAACATATACATCCATCTGACTCATGTTTCTAGCAGCAATAGGATAGAATTTATACAAAAAAAATTCATAATTTAAGTGACTATATTTCAAGTGTTAACCATATTTAAATCAGATTTTTTGAATTAACAAAAATTAAATTTTGTATAAGTTGAACTAGTATAAAAAACCTGTATCCCGTAAAGTATCGAGTTTGAACAACAAAATTTAAGTCCATTTATATTATGGGCTTTTTGTCCCAACTCTAAAAACTCAGTCCGTTATAAGCTAGTTCGATGCTGATCGAGTAATCCGTCTTGTCAACTCTAAAAAAATTGAGGGATTTAAAAGAAGAGAATTAATTTACTAGTTTATTTCTCTTCATAATACAAATTTTATTTTATTTAAGGGACTCAAATATTATATTGGACGGAGATTTTTGGAGGATTATGATAAATTATTCAAATTCAATCTATGTTGTTATAATATTTTCAATATTAATATATTTTTCATAAAAAAAAATTCAATATTAAAAATATATGGAGTATTGAATCATCTTAAAGGTGAAATACCATTAGAACATTCTCATTGAATATTAAATCACTTTGTATTATTAATTTCAATGTCTTTTTCATTTTTTCTAATATTTTGTAGTGATCTACATATCATGTTAAGACCATATCTTGAGTTATACTTATCAAATAAATATTAATATCTATATATCTATATAAAGCTAATTCAATTACCTCCAACTTTTATGTTTTGGTTAAAGTATAATTCATCAATATTCCATATTTAAACAAGTGATGAATCTAAAACTTATATTTCGTACTTTATGATTGACATTTGCTTAATATTTTGACCATATCTTGAATTCTACAAATTCTTTTGAAGTAAAATCAAAGTCATTGAATACATAACGTCCATACCTACATTTCGTAAGAAGATATTAAGACATAAGTTTTTTGTTTAGCTCGTAATTCTACCAAATCACATCATCTAAGAATCTTAGTTTGTTGCGTTGTATAGTATGAGAATAACCGAGTGATTCTTCGCCAATTGAAACAGTTCATATATGTAACCCTTTTTAAGGAGTTTAAAATTATATTTTACCCATTATACAAAATTAATGTGATTTTGAAATACATAGCCACTAAAAAATAATTTTTGTCCTTTAATTATTATATTTTAATAATTTATTAATTAATATTTTACCCTAGTAATTAAAAAAAGATAATGACAGCTAACAGTGGTTGTGTCGACAGTCGGCAACTTAGTCATGACAACCAATAATAAAAGTCACGATAGCTGGTAGTAAAGATCGTTATAACCAACAAGTAAGGTCATATCATAATGAACACTCTGTATTTTAAAAGAAAATATTTTATTTTAAGGTTAAATATATTTTTATTCTTTGTAAAGTTTCAATATTTCAATTTTTGTCTCTATAAGCAATTTCAATTTTTTATATTTCAATTTAAGCAATTTGTAGTCAATTCAAAATTCATACATGCAATTTTATTGTCTATTGTTAAGTCAATTTATATTTTTGAATGATTTTTTAAATATATTGACAACATTATAAAATTTACATCCTCAAAACATAAGCTCAAAATTCAATTTATAGGTCTATTTTTTTTATTACTTTTATTTTGAATTTTTTACATTAAAAAAAATTCATATTTAATTCATAGAATGTGAAAAAAAATCTAAATTTTTTGGAAGAAATTTTTATAATGTTCTAAATATACTTACAAAAAATTATTCAAATT
>JBBPBS010001017.1:14452515-14468266 GCA_037974835.1 Cicer judaicum
TAATATATTTATATATCATATCTTTATTTAGCATTAGCTACTTATATGTTTTTTTTTAAAAAAAAATATTAAAATTGTTTATTTAATCATGTTAATGAATCTTTTAAAATATAAAATTATTTCATTATTTATTTAATATTTTTAGTAATATTTTGTTGATTTATAAATTTTAAATAGTTCTTAAATTATAACTGAATTGACAAATGTCGATATTTTATATTATATATATATATATATATATATATATATATATATATAATTTTGTTTCAAAGGATAGTTTTATTGTTTTATTATATCATGTCATGTATTTTCATATCTTATAAAATCCTATTTTTACGTAGTTGTGTATATTTTTCATATCAAACCATCAAATTAGTGAATCTCTTATGTGACCCATAATTTTTAACTATATATCAATTCACTAGTTGAAGGTTTGAAGCATACAAGCATTAAGACTTCCATGACTAACCTGACTTCATGGAAAATGAATAGCTAAAATATTAGGTAGGTCTCCCAATTTTCATGCTCCAAGACAAAATGTGCATGAACTCTCTTGGATGGTGTAAGACGATAACTCATAACATATATATGATATTGTGATGTGCAATTTCCTTGCACGTCTCTAACATTAAATTTATCTTGAAACAAAAGTCAATTATAAAAAATAACATAAATTGATAGATAAATAGTTGTTAGTCTATTATTGGACTCTTTAAAATAAAGAAATTATAATAATATAAATTTAATAATATAATTAGATATATCATGTAATTGAAATCTATGTGAAGTTTACTCCTTTTGATAATTTTTATTTCACATATATAAAATATCTCAATTGTTTTTTTAGAAATGCCGACTCTATTTTTTTATCTTCAAAAAATGTTACTACAATATCATTTTATTAATATGTTAAAATAGAATATTACACTACTTTTTATTTTTATTGTCTCAAAAAATGATATATAAATTGAATACTTTTATTTTTATTTTAATGAGATTTTGACGTGATCCATAAATGAAGGAAGATTAAGATGAAAGAGAAATTGAATAAAAAAAAAAAAGAGATATTTTGAGAAGTAGAGATTGGCGGAAGACTCGAGATTGGGGGTACACTCCATGAGTCTGCCTCATTGACATTTCTAAATTGATATTAATTAAAAGATTGTCTATTAAAAAGAGAAAAGACACACATACAAAATATCTCAAATAATACATTAATCAAATTGACATAAAATTACATAAATAAGCTCAGAACCAATATAAGAACTATGATAATAAATTAATTACATGAAAAAAAAGCGTATACGATGAAGACCTTTTTTTATATGATTTTGATATTCAATGAAAAATGCTTATTTTCTTGTGCAAATAGACTATATTTTGCTTGGGTTTGTCCTACATTGAAAATGGTAGGCATATGACTAACTTATTGCTGGTAATGGACTAGTGTTTATGGCATTATATGTCATATATGAAAGTTCGATAAAGTTTACAAGGCTATTTAAAAGTTTGCTTTTCTATTTTTTTAAATAAATCAACAAATTAATAAGTCAAAGAGATTGATCTATACTTTAAGAACTAACACAATTTTGTAAATAATATAACTTACATGAAATTCTATTAAAATTATTTTTTATAATAATAATTAAAATATCAAAAATTGATGTAGGTCAATATATTTACAATCAATATCGCATGACATCAAAGGATTTTTAATAAAAAGTGTTGTTTTGTTTCGAGTAACTCTCGCGCCTAAGAGTCATAATACCTATTGATAATTGAAGGATCATAAAGTGGAGATTTGAAAGATTAAGTCTATTCATATTTAAAAATAATACACATGAGGGTGAAAGAATGTCAATCGATGTTGGTTTTAACCAAAATAATTTGGAAGGTCTGATTGAAAATAAAAAAGAAATAGTGAACGGTTTTAGACATCTTCATCATAAAACAATCTTTAATATCTCGTTTATGAAATTTATATTGGAAATTATGTTTTTAATGAGAATGATTATAGACATCTTTCCTATATTAGAATAATTTGATAAAAATTGATATTAATACGATGAAATACTATTTTTTTCATCATAAACTAACAACATAACTTAACTTAATGACATAAAGTTATAAATGCCCATAGGTCAAACAAAATATCCCATTATTTGAGTATTGTTATCAAAGTCCATAATATATTGGAACCATTTTAGTTTTAACAAAATTATTTTATTAGAACAATAAATTTAGAGTAATGATTTCATTAAGTATGCAAAAATTAGAAAAATAAAATCAGAGGAATCAACCACAAGAAGCATCAAGAGGAAGTCATCAGAGGATGATATTAGCAGAACACAAAGTATAAGCATCTTCCTATAAACACATGCCATTGAAAATAACGTGTCTCTGGAGGTTACAATTATTAGCTCTGTAATTGGGTATGAAATCTGAGTCTGATGTATGGGTCTGAAGATTGGATATGATAATCGGGTATGAAGAATGACTCTGAAATTGAGTCTGAAGACTGAATTTGAAGCTTGTCTCAGAAGCCCTTGCATGTCTATGATGTGCACAAACTCAACATGCTTTTGAAGTGTTCATATAAAGGTATAATTAACTTTGAAAAGATTGTTCAAATCATAAATTCAAATCTCACAATCTGTTGATCAAAATGTTGCAAAACACTTCAAATGTTGGCTTTGATGATCAACGTCTAATGTTGCACTAACTCTGAAGTTTCAACAAGGTAATTTGTCCAATTTCACTAATTGTAAGTTATGCAATTTTTTCTTTGACTATCATTATTCAAGAAAGACAACATTTCACTCCAACAAGAAAGTCAATGCCTCTAATGGAAAGTCCACAACTGAGATTGAAAGAATTAAGTATGAAAAGAAGACTTAGCTGAATCAAAACCTTATGAAGATCCAAGAACAACCTGAATTCATTTAGCCCAAATTAAGCAAAAGTATGAAAGAAGATTCATATTTTCAAAGACAATCTAAAATAATATATGGTTTATATTTATAATTAAAGAAATTTTTTTGACAAAGTTGGAAAGAAGATACATTCAAGATTTGAAGAAGATATGATCAAAAAATTTCTTGTTAGAAGCATATCAATTTGTTCCAAACTCTTGAAACCCATCCTGATAGTGGCTTTCATGTTCCTCCAGCAATCTATAGGTTGTGAGGCTATGTTAAGAAGATTTAGCTTGTAGAGCCAAGGTGTTTTGTGTTCCTCAAAAAGTTTGTAGGTGTTAGGTTGTTTTGAGAAGGTGTTAGGTTGTTTTGAGAAGATTGACTTGTATGGTCAGGTGTTGTGTAATTCAAAATTTGCATTAGTGGATTAAATCACAATGAGTGAGGGAATTGAACATAGCTATCAAGTTGGCGGTGAACCAAGATAAATTCTTGTGTCACTTTAATTATGGAATTCTTGTTTCACTTCTACTAGTTTTTTTCGGATTTTGCTAGGACAAAGCAAAAATCCTAATATATTCTATAAATAAATACTCAAAGCTGAAGAAGAAAGTAAAAGAACTCATAAGCACAAATTTTTCTAAGTCAATAGAGTTCATAAGGTTAAGGTCTAGAGAAACAATTTCTCAAAATAAATATTTTCTAAGTATTTTCTAGTGTAAGAGTCATTGTTACAATAAACTTGTTAGAAGCATATCAATTTGTTCCAAACTCTTGAAACCCATGCTAATAATGGCTTTCATGTTCTCCCAGCAATTTGTAGGTTGTCAAGCTATGTTAAGAAGATTTAGCTTGTAAAGCCAAGGTGTTTTGTGTTCGTCAAAAAGTTTGTAGGTGTTAGGTTGTTTTGAGAAGACTGACTTGTATGATCAGATGTTGTGTAATTCAAAATTTGCATTAGTGGATTAAATCACAATGAGTGAGGGAATTGAACATAACTATCAAGTTGATGATGAATCAAGATAGATTCTTGTCTCACTTTAATTATGCAATTCTTATTTCACTTCTACCTCTGATCACTTAACCTAATTGTTACTATTTTTATTCTAAGTAAGTCACTAAACTCATATCAATGTTAAATAAATTAACAAAAAAAATATAATTTAATCAAACGCAATTCAACGCCCTTTCTTGTGTTTGCACCTTCCTAAAAGATATATATGTGTCTTTTAACTTGGTCATGACTCATGAGACAATATATGTTGCACAATTGTTACAATAAGATATTATTCAAAAAATAGAAACTTACACTTGTGAAAAACGATAAATAGAATAATATACACTATTGTTAATTGATGAAGTTGAACAAAGCCATAAACATGCAATTATACGCGAAATAGTAAAAATAGATTAATAAACTTCCTAAAGGACCAACATCATTATTTATATATATATATTTTATTGTGTCACATCGTTGATTCATATTTTAGAAATAACACAAATATAATATTTTTTCTAAAGGTTCTAATCGTATATTTTAATTAATAAGAGGCCAACCGTGATAATTTAATGCTTAATGTTATTAAAAAGAATAATTTATGCTTAAAAACACAATTATTATAATCTATCTCTTTTTAAAATTATAAGTCTTTTTTATTTGGTCAAATAACATATACGGCTGAAAATATTTCTTTTACAATCTAGCGGATATTGGGCTGACTCATTAGTCTTTGAGTGACAGACAATTTAAGTCCTACTATCATTTATAGTATCGACAACAAAGATACACATTGACAATTGTACGTACTAGATACGAAAATTTAAAAATAAATTAACACAATCAATTACATTAAACAACATTATTACAACTGCCAGTAGTAGTATTTTATTCCTCTTATCTTTTTCGAATTTTATTTTAAAAGAAAAAGAAAGTATTCTTGACTGGACCCATCTGTGGATGTTATAACACTGCCTTCTTCACTCAATAGCCACTCACTCATCACTGTCTATCAAATGGGAGAAATTCTGAATTCCGTTCTTTTCTCCATTTTCTTCCTTTTCTTCTTTTCACTTTCCCCAAACCATGCTGTTTCTGCTGAAGATGAAGTTCCTAAAACCTTCATTATTCGCGTTGATTCTTATTCTAAACCCTCCGTTTTCCCTACCCATTATCATTGGTACACTTCTGAGTTCACACAACAAACCCATATCCTTCACTTATACGACACCGTTTTCCATGGCTTCTCTGCGCTTCTCACGCGGCAACAAGTTGCTTCCATAAGTCGGCACCCTTCGACCCTCGCCGTTTTGGAGGATCGTCGCCGTCAACTTCACACCACACGCTCCCCTCAGTTTCTTGGACTTCGCAACCAACGAGGTCTCTGGTCTGAATCAGATTACGGTTCCGACGTGATTGTCGGAGTCTTTGATACTGGAATTTGGCCTGAACGCCGGAGCTTCTCCGATTTGAACTTAGGCCCTATTCCGCGTCGGTGGAAAGGGGTTTGTGAGAGTGGTGAAAAATTCTCACCCAGAAACTGCAACAAAAAACTAATCGGTGCGAGATTCTTCTCCAAAGGTCACGAAGCAGGTGCTGGTTCTTCTGGTCCTTTGAATCCCATCAACGAAACAGTTGAATTCCGATCCCCTCGTGACGCCGACGGTCATGGGACCCACACAGCATCCACCGCTGCCGGACGTTACGCTTTCCAAGCGAATATGTCCGGTTACGCTTCCGGAATCGCCAAAGGCGTTGCTCCGAAAGCCAGATTAGCAGTATACAAAGTTTGCTGGAAAAACTCTGGTTGCTTCGACTCCGACATCCTCGCCGCCTTCGACGCCGCTGTAACCGACGGTGTTGATGTAATTTCTATTTCCATCGGCGGAGGCGACGGGATTGCCTCCCCTTACTATCTCGATCCAATTGCAATTGGATCTTACGGCGCCGTTTCAAGAGGCGTGTTCGTTTCATCCTCCGCAGGAAACGACGGACCAAGCGGAATGTCAGTAACAAACCTGGCTCCATGGTTGACAACCGTCGGAGCAGGCACAATCGATCGTGATTTCCCTGCAGAGATAATCACCGGCGACGGTAGAAAACTCTCCGGCGTATCTCTATACTCCGGAGCAGCTTTAAAAGGAAAAATGTATCAATTAGTTTATCCTGGAAAATCAGGGATCTTAGGTGATTCACTATGCATGGAAAATTCACTAGATCCGAAACAAGTGAAGGGAAAAATCGTGGTCTGTGATAGAGGAAGTAACCCTAGAGTAGCGAAAGGGCTTGTTGTGAAGAAAGCAGGTGGTGTTGGAATGATTCTAGCAAACGGAATTTCAAACGGTGAAGGACTCGTCGGCGACGCTCATCTTCTTCCTGCATGTGCTGTTGGTGCCAATGAAGGAGATCTTATCAAAGCATATATTTCTTCATCTTCTAATCCAACGGCTACGATTGATTTCAAAGGAACTATCCTCGGAATCAAACCGGCGCCGGTTCTTGCTTCTTTTTCAGCCAGAGGACCCAACGGTTTGAACCCTCAGTTACTTAAACCGGATTTAATTGCTCCTGGTGTTAACATTCTCGCTGCTTGGTCTGATGCAGTGGGTCCCACTGGTCTTGATTCTGATACACGAAGGACAGAGTTTAATATCTTGTCTGGTACTTCAATGGCTGCTCCTCACGTCAGTGGTGCCGCCGCGTTGTTGAAATCTGCGCATCCGGATTGGAGTCCTGCCACCGTGAGATCCGCCATGATGACCACCGCTACTGTTCTCGATAACAGAAATCTCCCTATGTTGGATGAGGCTACCGGGAATAGTTCAACTCCTTATGATTTTGGGTCGGGTCATCTTAATTTGGGTCGTGCGATGGATCCTGGTTTGATTTATGATATTACTAACAATGATTATGTTAGTTTCCTCTGTGCTATTGGTTACAGTGCAAAGGTTATTCAGGTAATTACTCGTGCGCCGGTGAATTGTCCCGCGAGGAAGTCTTTGCCGGAGAATCTGAATTACCCGTCGTTTGTGGCTATGTTTCCGGTGGCGTCAAGGAGGTTGGCTTCGAAGACGTTTATAAGGACGGTGACTAACGTGGGGGAGGTTAACTCTGTTTACCGTGTGAGTGTTGAGTCGCAGATGAAGGGGGTAACGGTGACGGTGAGGCCGTCAAGACTTGTGTTCTCTGAGGATGTGAAGAAGAGGAGTTATGTGGTGACGGTAACGGCGGATACCCGAAATCTGAAAATGGGTCCTTCCGGGGCGATATTCGGGTCACTTTCGTGGACGGATGGTAAACATGTGGTTCGGAGCCCCATTGTCGTTACTCAAATAGAACCGTTATAGAGAAGTTCGATCACGTCGTTTTGATCGATGCCACTCGCCACGTCATGTGTCAGTGGCGCCTGTTTGAGTTGCCACGTGGAGTAACTAGACTACAAATATGTTTACTATTTATTTTTTCTTTATTTTCTTTTTTAAACTTAGGACCGTTTGGAATGACTTGATTTGGTTAAAATGACAGGGTTGGGTAACTTGGGTTGGGTTGGAGTTGTGTAGCAAATGCTTTCTGTATTTTTTTTTAAACGGTTTTTATTGGGTTTACCTCAGCTTGTACTGTATCTAGACAGATGCCTAAGCGTCTAGTTATAGACCATAAACAATTATAGGATAAGTTATTATTTGTATTTTTATTTTAGTGTTATTCAATTTTATCTTGCCCACCCTTTTTTTTTTTCCTTTTTTTTCTGGCTTGTATAATACTTCTTGCAATTTTATAGATAAGTTGTTCTTGTACCAACATGCAATATGATGGTTTTTCGGGCCAGTAATTCAACAAGCTCCTCATCGGTAGATCATCATGACAACACTTGAGAGTTATTAAATTAATCAAACTCGCACCACGCCATGAAAATAGAATTGGTCACTTTCGTCTCCAAATGCATTATTGCTTAAATGAAGGGGGTAGTGTACTGACACTATGTTGGTAACCTATCTTAGCCTTCTTAGTTCCATCCCGATACAATTAGTAAAAAGAAACATAGTACATTAATTGTTCTTAGTTATTACAAAATTTTAAAGAGAACAATAACTATGGTAGGGAAGTCGAGTGAAGGTGTAATATATATAATGATGTGGATTTCATTTAGTTCCTTTACATGTATTCCTTTGGAATGAATATAGTTTTTTTTTCTTCTTTTGATAGCATGTGTGATGATTAAGGATAACATGTGGGACTGGCAGCAGATGGATGCAGAAGGAAAAGGACAAAAAGAAGGAAATCAAGGACACGTGGTGAATGATCCTTGCATCAGGAAGAGAAGGAGGGGCAAGAGAGAGAGAATCCCTAACAAAAAATATTCCTCTTGTGAATACAAATAGATGGGAAGGAAGGAATATGAGGGGAACTTTTTTATACAAGTTTTTCCTTAGTCTAGTGGCATTCCTAGTGAATGAATCTCTTTTAAATTCTGTTACAATCAAATTGTACCTTTTCATTCCAAGAAATGATTCAGTAATCATATTCAGTTAAATTCTTCATTTGCACTTGATTTTCTGCTTACAGTGTTTTATCATCATTACATTTGGTGCTTTCATTGACATTACCATGGCGGAAAATACTCGTATGAAAGGTATGAAAGCTGCAATCAACAGCATCAACGCCGCGATACAGAAGTTGACGAAGGACGCCGACGCACGACATAACGACTACATGCAACACCGTCATGCTGATATGACACGCCTCGAGCAGGTCGAGGCACAACTTGGCAGTTTCCAGCTCTCTGCCGCCTTGAATGGTAGTTTGAACTCCGTCATCTCATCGCGACAACAACCTTTCCAGGTACGCAACGTGAAGCTTGATTTTCCTAGATTTAACGGCAATGAGGTATTAAATTGGATCTTTAGAGCTGAGCAATTCTTCGATTATTACTCGACACCGGACAACCACCGACTCACCATAGCAGCAGTGCATTTGGACAAGGATGTGGTGCCTTGGTATCAAATGATTACTTGTAACAACCCTTTTAGATCTTGGGCAGATTTCACTCGTGCTTTGGAATTGGAATATGGACTGTAGCCGATGAATCTCCCAGACCCACCATTTTCAAATTAACCCAAACCACCACTATCTCTGAATATTATTCCACCTTCACGGCACTTGCTAATTGCACCCAGGGTCTCTCCTCAGATGCACTTTTTGATTGTTTTGTGAGTGGGCTTAAGCCTGACCTTCGCCGCGACGTTATAGCCCAAAACCCTATCTCATTATCCAAAGCCGTATCCCTAGCCAAACTCTTTGAGGAAAATTACACCTCACTTACTAAGCTCACCCCCCAAACCACAAAATCTTTCTCCAATTCCAGCCCACACTCCCTGACCTGACCCACAAACACTCTCTTACCCACTCCTTCAACCCGTTCCCAACCTCCAACTTCCCGAGCTCGTCCAATTCGTATTATCACAGCGGCTGAGATTCAACTTCGGCGAGACAAAGGACAATGTTTCTATTGTGATGAAAAGTTTTCCCCTAACCACCGTTGTCCTAATAAACACTACCTTTTGTTGCAAGTCGATGAGTTGGAACCACCAGAGCACGAAACAGATCCTCCAGATTCGGATCCATTACTCGTTGTCCTTGAGTTAGAGCACCATCTCTCATTCCATGCTCTCAAAAGAGCGTATAGTGCCGGCACAATTCGTTTCTAGGGTCAAATTCAAGGCGTCCAAATACAAGTTTTACTTGATAGTGGTAGCTCTGATATCTTTCTCCAACCACATATTGCTCAATGCTTGAAACTAACAATCCACGAAGCTCCTCAATTTCAAGTCCTAGTGGGCAATGGTAGCACCTTGACAGCTTCTGGGTTGATTCAGGACTTGCCAATAACCATTCAAGGTCATACTCTCCACCTTTCGGTGTATTTGCTACCAATTACTGGCGTTGATTTAGTTTTAGGCGCACCTTGGCTTAAGACTTTAGGTCCTCATATTGCAGATTACGAGGCTTTGTCTATTAATTTTACCTCAACAACAAGTTCATCACTCTTAGAGGTAATCAAATCACATAACCAGGACAATCCCAATTTCATCACATTCGTCGACTTCAAAATACTCATTCTATTGATTTATCATATACATCGCAATTCCATTCCATAGCACAACCATCGTCAACAGTTTCTCTTGAGAATCTCCCGGTTGACTTGGCTAACCTGTTACACAATTATTGGAATGTGTTTGATGAACCCATACGCTTACCGCCACCTAGAGATCAGGATCATTCCATCCCTCTCATTGATGGAAGTAACCCTGTGAAGGTCAAACCCTACCGTTATCCATACAGTCAGAAAGCTGAGATTGAAAAGATGGTGTCCGAGATGTTGCAGCAAGGCATTATTCAGCCCAGCACAAGTCCATTTTCCTCACCAGTTTTGTTAGTAAAAAAGAAGGACGGATCATGGCGATTTTGCACTGATTATCGTGCATTGAACGCGATTACAATCAAGGATAGTTTTCCCATACCCATAGTGGATGAATTGTTAGACGAATTGTTCGGAGCTGCTTACTTTTCTAAGTTGGATTTGCGCTATGGGTATCACCAACTCCTAGTCCATCCTGAGGATCGTCATAAGACTGCTTTTCGAACTCATCAAGGTTTGTATGAATGGCTTGTCATGCCTTTTGGGTTAACCAACGCCCCAACTTCATTTCAAAGTCTTATGAACTCTGTTTTTCATGACCAATTACACAAGTTTGTACTGGTTTTTTTTTTTTTTTTTATGATATACTTGTGTACAACCACTCTTGGTCTTCCCACCTTGAACATTTGGAAATTGTGTTAGGACTGCTGCAATAACATGAATTATTTGCCAAATTCTCCAAATGTTGTTTTGGTCTTACCTCAATGGATTATCTAGGCCACACCATATCTAGTCAAGGGGTTGTGATGGATAAATAAAAAATTCAAGCTGTATTGGAATGGAAAACCCCTACTTCACTCAAACAGCTTCGTGGGTTTTTAGGATTATCTGGCTATTATCGGCGCTTTATTCACAATTATGCTGCTATTGCGTCACCACTGACAGAATTGTTAAAGAAAGATGTTTTTCATTGGACACCAGCTGCTACTGATGCTTTTAATAAGTTCTAACAGGCCATCACACAAGCCCCTGTTTTGACTTTGCCAGATTTTCAATTACCCTTCACCTTGGAAACAGACGCATCAAGTTCAGGCATTGGAGCTGTGCTCAGTCAAGCTCACCATCATATTGCTTATTTCTCAAAGAAATTGTGCCCTCGAATGCAAAAACAATCCGCTTATGTGCGAGAGTTATATGCCATCACGGAAGCTTTGGCAAAATTTCGTCATTATCTCATTGGCCATAAGTTTGTTATCAAAACTAATCAACACAGCCTCAAATCCCTCACTGATCAGTCAATTCAAACCCCATAGCAACAACATTGGCTTCACAAATTCCTTGGCTATGATTTTACTATTGAATACAAACCTGGTGCTGATAACATAGCAGCATATAGTCTATCCCGTTCCTTTTGCTTTGCGTTGTTTATGCAAACTCCTCAACTTATTTCAATGATATCTACAGCTGTGAACAATGATCCTTCTTTAGCGGAGATTTGAAATCAATGCTTGTTGAGAACCAATTTTACACCACATTATTAAGTCAAGCATGACATGTTATTTTGGAAAAATAGGCTGGTGATACCTCAGAAGCCCGACTTGATTCACATCATCCTGACTGAATTTCACTCTTATGCTGTTGGGGGCTATGCTGGAGTCACACACACCAAAGCTCGCATTGCCTCTCAATTCTTTTGGCCTACTATGGCAAAAGACATTAAGGAGTTCATTTTGAACTGCTTAATTTGTCAACAAGCAAAACATTCTATTGCCTTGCCAACAGGGTTACTACAACCATTACCCATTCCACAACAAATTTGGGAGGATTTATCAATGGACTTCATAACTGGATTGCCTCAATCCAATACTTACTTTGTCATTTTTGTGGTTGTTGACAGACTTTCCAAATATAGCCACTTCATGCCCCTCAAAGCTGATTATAATAGTTCCAAAGTTGCTGAAGTTTTCCTTCACACAATAGTTAAACTTCATGGTTTCCCTAAGACAATTGTATCTGATAGAGATCGTGTATTTACCAGTCAGTTTTGACAGCATTTGTTCAAACTCAGTGGCATTACCTTGGCTATACGCACTGTCTATCACCCCCAAACTGATGGGCAATCTGAAGTTGTTAACAAATGTTTGGAGCTTTACCTACGCTGTTTCACTAGTGAATCACCTCGATAGTGGTCCAAATTGTTGTCTTGGGCCGAGTTTTGGTACAACACTTCCTTCCACACTAGTATTGGAATGACACCTTTCAAGGTAGTGTACGGTCACGATCCTCCCACACAAATTTGTTATCAAATCAACAATGATGATCCTCCCTTGTTACAACAAATGTTAACAGAAAGAGATGATACCATTACAACTCTCAAATCTAATCTGGCATGCACGCAAAAAATTATGAAAAAGTTTGCCGTCACCAAACGTCGTTGTGTTGACTTCCAAGTCGGTGATATGGTTCTTGTCAAATTGCAACCATATAGACAACACTCAGTTGTTTTAAGGCGTAATCAGAAACTTAGTATGCGTTACTTTTGTCCTTTTCCTGTGATAGAACGAATCGGTCAGGTTGCTTATAAGCTCCTGCTTCCTCCTACTACCAAAATGCACCCCGTGTTCCATATTTCTGCTTTGAAATTATGTAAGGAAGATCATTCTACACAACTGCTGCCACTACCATTGACCACCACTGAGCAAGGACCAATAGTGCTGCCTTTGGCCATTATTGATCACCGTACTGTCATTCAAAATGGTCAGCCTGTACGCCAGGTACAAGTGCAATGGGAAGGCGTAACACCAACCAAAACTACTTGGGAAAATTGGTATGAGTTTCATACCAATTACCCTAACCTTGAGGACAAGGTTATTGTTAATGAAGGGAGTAATGTGATGATTAAGGATAACATATGGGGCTGGCACCATATGGATGCAGAAGGAAAAGGACAAAAAGAAGGAAATCAAGGACATGTGGTGAATGATCCTTGCATCAGGGAGAGAAGGAGGGGCAAGAGAGAGAGAATCCCTAACAGAAAATATTCCTCTTGTCAGTACAAATAGAAGGGAAGGAAGGAATGATGAGGGGGGGAATTTTTTATACAAGTTTTTCCTTACTCTAGTGGCATTCCTAGTGAATGAATCTTTTTTAAATTCTGTTACAATCAAATTGTACATTTTTATTTCAAGAAATGATTCAGTAATCATATTCAGTTAAATTATTCATCTGCACTTGATTTTTTGCTTACAGTGTTTTATCATCATTACATCATGCTTAGATATATGCATATAAATATAAATTTTATTTTGAGACAGTACACATAATATGATCACCTCTTCAACGATTGAGCGTTGTGTACCGTACCAAATTGTTTGAAAATTTGGTCACCTACAGCGCCTTAATTTTCTATATAGGCTTGACGTTGAAAGGGTGTGTATTGTACCAATATACATGGTCCATACAACATGGTCCATACAACATAGTACCCAACGGCGGATCAAAAAAATTCTCCATGACAAATAAAATAGTTTTGATCGTTTGAAATATGAAAGAGTCTATAAAATTTCTTTATGATTTGTTGATGTATAATTTCTTAAATCAAGTATTTCAATATTAATTTACATTTTCAAAATTTGAACGTACAAGACTTCTAATTAACTCATCTCCAAACAAGTGTAGTATAAAGTTATTTTTTAAAACTAAATTGTATAAAAATACTTCAACATCGAATATTATTAAAAAATATTTATTCACTCACCATTTGATAAAAAACAAAATCGAAACAGCAGTTTAATTTTAAAATTAAAAAAAAATACATATTTAACAATTTAATTTGAAGCATTCCTTCTAACACTTATACAAATAGGCTGGTCATATAATTAAAGCAAGATATATTTATAATCTAGGCAATACAAAGGTACTATAAGTAAAGGACAAATTGTTTTGCCTTATGAGGCAATTGCCCCATCATTTGTATACATGGATCCGCCATTGCGTGTATCTTTAGACATTTTTGTTACCATATTACGCGGTCACGATGTGGATTACGCTCCAACATCCATAAATGTTAATGCAAAAGTAATTTTTAACTACAATCTTTTGATTAATGTTTTGATGATAACAAAATCAATAACTAAGAATAGTTATCTCTTAACTATTTGTCAAGTGTATCGACTAAACTAGAAGAAAACTATATTAATGATTATCTATTCTAATATAGCATAAATTATGAGTAAGTTAGAAATAATAATATAAGTATTTTCAAAACATAATATTATCACCTATAAACAAGTAATAATAGAGTATTTTTTCTTGAATAAAATATAAACAAAAATTATATTTGAAAATTTGATATATTTGATTAAAAGTTAAAATTGAATACAACAACTTTGAGTTACTCATTTTGCTTATATTTCATTCAAGAGTAGTAAATCATAATATAGTAATAAGAAGTATTGGAACAAGCGTATGATAATCTATAGTCCAAGTCAAAATATTAAAGACAAAAGAAACATTAATCAATAATTAATCCTCTAATCAAAAAGAAAAAGAACGCTACAATTATCATCTACCTATGACACAAGTTAACTAATATATAAAACCTTCATTGATCCTCCAACTTAAGACCAAAGAAGAGAGCTTTGAATGAAGCATTTGTTAGAGACTTAGAGGCAACACTTTGATATAAAGTCAACTTTGTTAAGTCAACTAAATTTGAAGAAGTCAACATATCTGCAGTCTCTAAAGACTTGAAAAGATAAACAAATAGATCAAAGCAATGCTCTGAATAATCAATTAAAGTTATGCATGACTATGTTAAAAGCATTATCTATGTGTCTCTGCTAAATATGATATTACAAATTCACTTTAATGATTATGCGTATGATAGTTCTGGTAAATTGGTTGACCGTCTGGTCAATACTATGATAAAGTCAACGATATGATAAAAAGTCAATTTTATTAAGTCAATCATCTGAAAACCCAATACCATTGAAAACACAACTTCCTCTGCTCATCAAAGATGGACTCATCCTCTGAATGAAAAAACTCATGAAAGTGTCACCATATGAGATATGCCTTCTTAAATCAAGATACATTCAATTAACATATATGCATATACATGGATATGTCTTAATCGCTTACATGTTTTAAATGTTGATTCAAGATCTTCAACTATAATATCCTCAACGAATACGTTCTTCAACATTTAAGTAGAAATCGATCAATATAAAAAATACATAAAAAAATGAATGAAAATTTCTCAATAGCAATTTATTAGAATTAATATAAATCAATCAAAATGTTTCATACATTTGAATTGATATAGAATTTGAAATCTAATATCTTTTTAATCAAAATTAGAATCTTAAAAACAAACTTTGTGTTGATTCAGATACAAACTATAACTGATGTAAATTAGTCCAATAGTTACAACAACTCTTTCATCGGTACTTAAATAGGTATAAAAATACTTATGAACCTCATTGACACCTTGCCAAAAAGTAGACGGGTGTTAATCATAATGGCCTAGAGGAAAGGCATAAGAAAAATATTCAAATAAAAAGACATAGTAAACAATACTTATATTCTATTGTTTAAATAGTCGATTAGTTCACCAACTATATTGAGACAAAATATATGCTTATGTCTCTTCTTTTTCTCTACGTTATTATTTTAAACTAAGTTTTTTTTTTTTTTTTT
>JBBPBS010001017.1:14468431-14478965 GCA_037974835.1 Cicer judaicum
TTTTTTTTTTTTATGATTTAACTTTATATTTACTAAAACTATTTTATAATCATATTGAATGATTTGATAAAAAATATATAATCTATTTTTTTTTTTTGTTTTCCAACACTTTTAGAAGATTATTCCTGTATGGCACACTATGTCAATATTTGATTGCTTGGGAGGGGATGACGGTTTGCATTGTTGATCATATCTAATGATTGTTGATCACTTACGAATATTAGACGGAAGATTAGTTTCATAAACACACTAATTTTGGGTTAAGACTAATAAATAATTTTCTTCTTTTCAATTTTAAGTTTTTACTTTAGTCAATTTTTCTTCTTCAAAAGTTTATAAACTTCATTTTAAATTTGGTTTCTGTAGGTTGAGTTATGTTTGATTTTGATCTCCTAATTTTTTCTAACAGTTTTAAACCCTCAATTTTAAAAATTAATCAAATATGGTCTTATCATCAATTTTATTTCGCATAAGTCCTTTAAAGTTTTATTTTTATTAAAATATTTAGGGGAGGATGAAGTTTGAAATATATAAAATAAAAAAGTTTACTTTTGACTGGAAGGAATAAACAGTTTAAAAGAAAAAAAAGAAACTATAAACTTTGAAGAATTTAGTAGTTTTGAGATTAGGGTTTCATGAGAAGAAATTTTGATTTTTGATTTTTAGATACATTGGATAATTTAATTGGTGAAATTTAAGTAGTAAAATGATGTTTAAATTATTTAATCAATTGTTAAACTTTTTAATAGTTTGTGTATACAAATGCGGAACTTAATAATTAAAACAATAAAATAATTGAAGGATTAAAAATACTTGATTTTTTTTCAAGAAATCAAAATCACACATAATTTAAATTAGAGATCAAAACAATAATTAAATAAAATTTATATATAGGATAAAGTTTTCAAACATATGATTTTTGTAAAATTAATGAACATCATGGGTTATATTAATCTCTTTTTATACATGACGAAGTTTTATTAACCTCAAATATAACAACAAATTATTTAAGAGAATTTAAATAGATTTTGATTTGAATAATTATTTATGAAATTTACTTATTTTTTAATCGAACTCTAAATTAATAGAGATCTTTTCTCTAGAGTTGATATTAAAAAAATATATAATATATTTAATATGTTGTTTGAACTAAATTAAAAATTATAAAATATAGAAGAAAATTTTTTTGAATTATTTTTCGTATGATTTTTAACTTAATCAATTATGATTTTATTAAATTTATAATTTTCATAAAATTTATTATAACTATAAAAAAATATTTTTATATTAAAAATTATTAAAAACAAAAAACACCTAAAGAAATACATGTAAGTTTTTTTCCTAAAATATAATCATCATGTTCATACAGTGCTTTTAAGCAGCAAAGTGATAAAGATAGGTGGGAACGTGATACAAGGAGTAAATGGGACTCTACTATTAAATTTTCTTTAATCGATGCCTTTAGTATGATAAGGCAACACAGCCCTGTAGAGTTGGCCAAATTCAAGGTTGAAGTGTACAATATGGTTTAGATGAGTCTTTAGTTTAGTCTTTTAAGTTTATGCAAAGTTTGAGTTTGACGCTTGAATTTTTCTTTAACATATATTCCATTCGATTATTATTATTAAAAATAAAATTAATTAATTTATGATTATTAAAAATATTAATTAAATGCAATTAATTTTATATAAAATATATACTAAATTTATTAAATTGTCTAATGTCAAACACTCAATAATTAATATTAAATATTTTTTTATTAAAATAAATATATTAAAAATAATAATTTTTTTTATAATAGTAACTATAGATTTAATGTTTTTTTCCACTCATAATAACGACAAAGGGAACTATATCTTTTTGAGGCATAAAAAGACTTAATCCTCTCTTTCTTTATCCCTCTTAATTTTCATTGGCCACACTTACAAATGGGGCATCCAAATCATATCCATCAACTTCCGGTCCCGTCCGTCGACCCAAATATGATGTCGGCTATACCAACTTTGCATCTGATACACATTTCAGCATACATGATAAGACGATTGTATATAATGTCTTTAAGGTAATTAATATAATTACTTTATCTAATCATACATGTATAACTCTAGTTGATGTTTTTTATATACTTTAAGGTAATATGGAAATCTATTAATGTCTTTACGATACTCACTATAATATAAAATTAAAAAATTTCAATATTTAGTTTTCAAATGTTAAATTTAATTACAAAACTTAACTACATAAAGTAGTAAGAAAAATTTCTTTCTAATTACCGTAGGTAGAATATCAAATAGAACTACAATTATTTTACTACTATATATAGAGGCACAAACAATTAAAAATACTTAATTAAACATATAAAAAAAAGATAAAATATTTAACTACTATAACATAAAAACATATAGAAAAAGTCAACCAAATAAGAATGAAAATTTAAAGAAATATAACACTAAACTCTTGGAGTAAATGAAAAACTTCAAATACGGAGACATGCATATTAAAGAAGAAGAACAACCAAAAACTTTATTTCAAATCATAACATATTCATCTTTTTATTCAAATGAGACTCAACAAATAATAACAACCACAATCTTGAAATTCAGATTTTTGTGTCTGTATTTATCGCCGAATGAGAAGATACAGACTATTAGAAATATATCAATTTTTGGATGTGCAAAGGAGAAACATAGTTCATATATGTATATATAGAAAAAATGAAAAGAAAATAGAATTAAAGAATAAACATGTGAAAAGAAAGAAAATGGAATAATGAGGAAAATGATTTTCAAAGTGAATTCAATGGTTCTTGACACCATGTTGGAAATTATAATTGAATCTACTAAATAGAGAGATAGTTAAAAAAATATATTAAATTTAAATGATGGTGTAAATATTAATAATACAAATAATATATGACCCTAAGCTAAGTAAGATAACTAATTTTTTATCAATCACTAGACAACAATCATGTTATTGTCATAATTTGCTTAAGGTTTTTTTATGAGGTTATGAAATCTATAAAAGAAATAGTATTTTGATTTTTTTAAGTTTCGAGAAATTCCGATAGATGAGTCACATAAATATTTGCAAGAGAAAATATAGTGCAAGCCGAATAGAAATCTTATACACAAAAACAGTCTATACATTTTTTTCTACTCTATATCTCTCATAAACTATTCTTTTATGTATTTAATCTCTCTCTTCTTTTACAACAATACTGAATTAATTTTAATGTTTATTCGCTGTACTCAAATACAATGTAATTCTAAATTTTTTGGATTAAAAAATGTGGTTTGCAGATAAGACTCCGGTAAATATTTTGTTTGTTTAGTGGATTCTAGGCTTAATGAAGAATGATCCAACTCATGGGCTGAATGTATGGGCCTGTTGGGCCTTCTTATCACAGTTTACTTAAAAAACGCGGGAATTGGTGAGTGATTCTGAGTTCCTTCTATCATCGACATGAATCAATTTCTTAAAGACAAAGTAACCGTAAGCAATAAGTACCCGGTTATTACACGTATTCTCCACCGCCACGTGTTTTCTTTTCTTCAACGTGTCGCTTTTGTCCTAAGTGTATAAATACACAAATTAATGTTTTTAATCTTATCTTTCTCTTTCTCACTTCCTCACTTCAACAACATTGTACTTACTTATAATGTCTCAAATAAGTTCATTCTACCCACAAGTCGATTCCACCAATCCTGAAGCAAATTCTTCTTCTTCTTCTTCTTCTTTCTCCATGTATCAAAACACTGCATATTCATCACAACAAGTTATGGTCACCGTCCCCAACGTGATTCTCCATCTCATAGAAAAAGATTCAAGCGTCCACCTAGCTTCCGGGGACTTAACCATAGTAAGCCTCAAGGAAGACAACAACGTCGTAGCAGTTCTCGCTCGCATAAGCGATCAAATCCAATGGCCATTAGCCAAAGACGTTTCAACAGTAAAACTCGACGATTCGCATTACTTTTTCACACTTCAAATTCCACAGAGTGAAACAGAGAGTGGGACGGAGGTTTTGAACTACGGAATGACGGTGGCAACAAAAGGGAAAGAGAGTGTTTTGATTTTGAAGGAACTTGATAAGATTCTTGAAAAGTATAGTTTTTTTTCGGTTGAGAAGGTGAAGGGTGTAAAAGGGTGGGAGGTTTTGGAGGAGAAAAGGGAAGATGTGGAGGAAAGTTCTGCTGCTGCTTATTGGACAACGTTGGCACCAAACGTGGAAGATTATAGTGGAAGATTTGCAAGATGGATTGCTGCTGGGTCAGGACAAGTTGTCAGGGGAATTCTGTGGTGTGGTGATGTTACTGTTGAGAGATTGAAATGGGGGAATGATTTCATGAAGAAGAGGTTGCAGCCTGGTTCCGAATCACAAATTAGTCCACATGCTTTGAATAGTATGAAAAGGTTCGAAATTTGAAACTTTTCTGTCTGTTATGTGTAGCTTAATTTGTTTTTATGATTCTGATGATGTTATGAATGTTGGGTATGTCTCATACTTAATCTTGAATCGTACTACTAATAGATATTGCATAAGCTTGTGTTTTTCGTATCATTTGAAACGACCATGATTGTGAAAGTTTTTTTTCAGGGTTAAGACTTTGACGAAGATGTCAGAGAAAGTGGCCATTGGTGTCCTCACTGGAGTTGTCAAGGTGTCTGGATTCTTCACTAGTTCGGTGGTGAATTCAAAACCGGGAAAGAAGTTCTTTAGCCTTCTTCCTGGAGAAATTTTACTTGCTTCCCTTGATGGATTCAGTAAGTTAATTATATCTTTAACTTTATTACTATTTGTTTATTTATTGTTCTGCCAATTATGTTTAAGTATTGGTTTATTTTTCTTTTTCTTATTCTTTGGCTGTTTGTGCAGATAAGGTGTGTGATGCTGTAGAAGTAGCTGGAAGGAATGTTATGTCCACTTCATCAGTTGTTACCACTGGACTTGTTTCACATAAGTAAGTTAATTAATTCTCTTTAATCTACTCCTCTGTTCTATTGTTCTCATCACCAACATTATAGTTAATAGGTCATGCTAGGCACTTTTTAAGCAATAAAAAAAGAAACAAACAAAAAAAATTGCATTGAATGCACAACTTTCAAAAATATATTGATGTTTAAGACACTTGTTAGCATTTCTTTAGTTAATATTATAATTGACTTGTTTTTTTCTTCTTTTTTTCATTGTCTGTTTTGGTCTTATTAGATATGGAGAGCAAGCTGCTGAGGTTACAAATGAAGGGCTTGACGCTGCAGGGCATGCATTTGGAACAGCTTGGACTGTGTTCAAACTTAGAAAGGCACTCAACCCAAAGAGTGTGATTAAACCAACAACACTAGCTAAAGCTGCTGCTCAAGCAAGCTCTTCTCAGTTGAAGGCTAAGAAATAACTAGTCATAGCAACAAGATAAATTAGCTTATCCTCAACCCCTTACACACACACACACAAGTTGTATAAGTTTTATTAGCTCATTAGTTTTTTTTTTTTTTTTTTAATTGGTCTTTCGTCATCTGTAATTATAGTTGATTTTAGATGTTATGGAAAAAGGGATTGCGTTTATTACATTTCCACTAGTCCAAGTTATAAGATTCTACAACATGTTTGTAGATAAGGTTGTTTAACAGTTTTTTAACTGATGTATTCCTAGTGATTTTTTTTTCACTAGTCTACCGTGAGAAACTTAATAGAGTTGTGAGAATTTGCAATTGTTAATTCCATTTATTTGTCTTCAAAGTTAACTGGGTTTAACAAATTCAAACCTTGATGAACGTACTAGTAAGCAAGGGGAAGCATAGTAATATGACTAAAGATAAAATTGCAAGAACTACAATAGTCAATCTCTTAGGCATAGAAATTATTCCTTGTAACTTCAAAGTGGTACTTACACATCGATATGTATACATAATACATCCAAATATGAGTTATGTCAAACTACAATTTTCATTCTAAAATACTTCTGTTCTAACACCTAAAGGCACTTAAGCATTTTTTCACAAACAAGCTTATCATTTACTAATGATACAATAGTTTTCTTTTTCACTCAATAACTAGTTTTGAATGGCTTGTAAGTCTTGAGATCCAAAACCACCCCAGCAATGGATCCAACAGCAGCTAATAGTGAAATGATGAGACAACATACACTAAGCATCTGAAGTCCAATCCACTTATTAGTCCATCTTCCAATCTTTTTTCGTGAAATGTACATGTCAATTGGGAAATAAACTGTTAAAGGCCAGAACCCAAAAGCTCCAAGTATTCCAACCACATCATTGAAAAATGGCAATAGCATGGCTATGACGGTTGTCAATAACACAAAAATAGTCCTCCATATTAAGCGGAAAAAGTTGAGTTTGTACATCCCAATGCATGGAATGGCTATTTCATATTCTGCAGTGACGAAATTATTCTTTGGCCATTTACGTGCACTCCACTTCTCAACAAATGCAAATAAGGGCTGAGAAAATACCTGAACACCATATAATAGATAATTAAATTAGGATAAACTTCTACATTAGTGAATGTAACTACATTCGTTACTGTGTCAGTGTCGACACATATCGCTTAAAAGTTATAAGATATAATACCTGGTATGCTCCAATTAGATGCACAACAATTGCAAAGTTGGCAATGTCAAGAAGCCAATAAGGGTTATAGAATCCAAAACCAGTCAAGAGATTTCCAGGTGCATGATCTCCAAAGGCTGCATAACCCATGCTACCACAGAGTATATAGAAAACTGTAGTAATCATGATGCTCAACATAGTGGCCTTTTTCATGGTCTTGTGCTCAGAAGGAGGTGATTTTATGGTGTCCTATGCAACAAAACAGGCATGTTTTCCTATGTAATAATGAGCATTTTACAAAGAAATGTGTATATTATCATGATGGGCATTGTCTGAAATACCTGAATTTCAATGAGGATAATGGAAAAGGAGTATGCAAAAGCCATTGCCCCAAGAGCTTGTAAACTCCTCCATATTTTGTTTGTGCCTGTGACTGTTCCAGCTTGTGTCACTGTGCCAATGCTAATTCCCATCAAACTTCCTTTAAAACTTCTATTTTCTGCAAGATGAAAAATAAGAGTTGGAAGTTGCTTGAAAAAGTTAATAATTGTTTAATGCTTTATATATATAATAGTATGATGCAATTATATAATAAAAATATGCTTGTACCTGCTACTTTGGCCACACCTAGACCCAATCCAACTGCAGAATAAGTGAAGGACATGATAGCTGCAACTATGGATAGCCACCATACTTGATCGAAGTCTGGGATTTGAGAAAGTAACACTTCTGCTACACCAAATGTTATCATGTAGCCATTGCTTGACATATGACATGGATCTTTTCCATGACTCTCATGATAACAATTTGACCTTTTTATAGCCCTTAAGAAACAGGCACAACGATCAAAAGTTGAAATATTAACAAGCTACTTCATTTTATTTAACAAGAATGAGTAATTAATGGCAGTTATGTTTTAACTACTCACATCATACTAACTGAGGCAGCAATGGTGTATCCAATTGCAACTCCAAAGAGATTCACATATTGAATCACACCACAAATTTTGACCTTTTTTCCTCCTGAAACTCAAAAAAGAATAAAATGATCAAATTTCATCATATATATATATATATATATATATATATATATATATATATATATAACAACACACATGACTACATTGCATGTCATTGATCTTGTTACCTAAGATGGACTTTACTGCATCCATGTAGGTGTAATTTCTCTGTCCAGTAACAGAGTCATCTGTCCTGTAACACTGTGTTAGTAAACTGGAAGTGTAGAGATTAACGACGGCGAAGAGAAACATGACAACAGGTCCAAAAGCCCAACCAAGTTGAGCTATTGCCCATGCCAGGGAAAGGACTCCAGAGCCTATCACAGCAGTTATGATATGAGCAGTTGCTGTCCAAAATGTTCCTGCAATGCAACAATTGATTCTTTATATATCACTTGCTTAAAATGTTCCTGCAATGCAGCCTGGTTGAGGATTCAGTGGAATTGTGTTTTTTAAATCAACTTGATCTTATTAAATTATTTTTGTTGAAATTAACGTTTGAAATGAAATTTTGTCTGAAATTTTCAACTTAACATTAAATTTACTTTTATCATTTCTACTCAAATGAATCCCCTAAGCTTTCTATCTATTATCCATTGAACATCTGAGTTCAGACCAACTAATTTAATATTTAAGTGGATTTAATGGACACTGAACAACAAATATTTTTTTTAAGAGGACCAATATGAATATGAGTATATTTTTTTGTTTAATTTTGTTTTAAACAATCATTTCTACTCAAATGAAGTTTTGAGGTAAAATCATATTATATAAGCAGTGTGATTTAGCAGAATTATGAGTAACAACAAATTATATTTTTATTTGAACATCCTATTTTGTTAAGCAGTGTGATTTAGCAGAATTTTAAAAAAAGCAGTGATAGTTTAAAAGGTATTAAATTGAACCTGTTCTCTTGAGGCGACCATCATCATCAAAGCACTTGGAATAATTGGACTGAATGGTAATTGCCTGAGTCTCCTCCTTTTGGATTTTGTGCTGTGCTTCCACTTCTAAGTAGTGTCTGATATCATGCCTCTCTTCAATCTGTTAAAACAATTGAATATAATAATCATTAAGAAAGCATTGTATTAAAATATTGGTTAATTAATTTGGTCTTACAACTCCTTGGTGTGTTCTGCTAGGAAGGGTTCTACTTCTTTGCAACATAGTTTGCTGAATAGTGTGAGTGAGAAAGTAGAAGAAAATAATTAAGATAACTATGAGCAATGTTTTTTATTGACGAAAATGAATGGATAATTTATAATATCAATGTGCATTGTGCAACCAACGCAAAACACGTTTCCAGTGGTAGTTAGAAATAGAAATGTACTTAAAATTTGATATGAAAGATTTAATCTTAGTCGAATACTGTGGTAATTTGAGGTTGCAACGTGTGGTTGTTACGAGGAAGCAAACAAACTTGTAGACTGTAATCGTGGTACTGCATGGGGCCAACTACGCACCAACACATTATTATCGAGGTAGGGTCTACCTTATATTGTCGACTAAAAGTTCAATATTACCCAAAATGTTAAAAAGGTAAACAATGCTCTCTTTTTACAATCATTAGTGATAATTTTGTACATTGTAAATGGTTAGTGCTAGTCATATTCGTGATTACCACTGCTTTAAAATTAATGATATATATCACCAAAGATAATTAAATCTTTCAGCAAGCTATATCGATCATTTCTACTTAACTCAACTTTAGTTGTTATCGAAGGAGGAAAACTCAAGTTCAAATTTTCAATTGAAGGCACCACACCGTGATCATTTGTTATTTGTCAAGTTTCAACAACGCAAGAAGATCATTTGTTTAGTTGCGTGGAGGTTTCTGTCTTCCTCCCTCCCTTCAAATAACTCTATCCACTTATCAACAACTCAATGTAATATGCACTCATTTCTGTTCCACAGGGATGCATTTGTTTATTACGTATTTAAATTTTGTTTAGTTTTAATTGTAATTTTAGTGGTGTACTAAATGATTATATGATATATTTTAAATGATATGTTGCAGATATCGACATTTATAAATATGATAATATAAGAAATTATAAAAACTTCATTTTCAAATTTAATAACTATTTATTTTTATAATTTAATAAATAATAAATAAATAATTCATTCATTTGAATGATTTTATATTCATTAAAACGTACGTCACACAAATTAAAATATATCATATCACTATATTTTTTTTCTATAAATTTGAATAATAACCAAAATTAGAAGATTTTGAAATGAGAGGACCAATCATAACATTTTATATGTGATCCATTTCCAATTCTTCATCAATAGCTTTGTCATAAGAGTTAAATTTTGGTCCAAAATTTTATGAAATTTCATTTTTTTTGTATTTATTTAAGTCACAATATACTTCAAGATCTCATTTTCAACAATTGTACCTGAAATATACAATCATAAATAGTGTAATACAACTTTAAAAATTAAAATTTCATCCAATTTTAGACTAAAATTCTGTTTGGGGACCAAAACTGTAGAGAAACATAATGAGGGGACTATTTTCACGATTCAGCTAAAATAGGGGGTCAAAACTGCAATTAAGCCTATATTATATGTAAAATACATCCCACAATTTATTAACTTAATTTCATATAATAATTCATTTTTTTATATTTTTTTTTCTTCTGATTTTATTATTTATTTAATTTTAAGTAACGACTTAATCATTTATGTCTTAAAATGTCAACAATGCTAGTTTGTTTTATAGAAATTAAGAAAATTCATATATTAATCATTTTTATTACTGAAATATTCAAATAAACTCATATTTTTATTCTTTATTTGCTGAATTTGATATTGTTGGAGATAAAAATATGAGTTTATTGAAAGGTTTGAGTTATAAATTTGATAAAAATTTGGATTACGTTGAAAATAATAATTAATTTCATGGGGTTTGTTTGAATATTTTGATAAATTTTTGGAAAA
>JBBPBS010001017.1:14486534-14525324 GCA_037974835.1 Cicer judaicum
GATTTGAATTATGTTTGATAAAATTAACCTACAAGTTAGCTGATAGTTAAAAAGTAGACTAATAATTCAAAAACTAGTTAATAACTAATAATTGATAAGTATAGATAAACAGTTAATTGATTAAAATTAAAATATTTGATAAATTTAACTTACAATTGAATTGATAATTTATAATTATAATTACATCGTTGAACTAAAAGAAATGTGACCAAAGTTTATAAACTTATTATTAGGTTCGTCGTAAACTTAAAAAAAATTATTTCTAATAAGATGTTTAAATTTTTAAATGGTTGCTTATGATCAAGTTTATAAATTTATTATTAAGTTCGTCATAAACTTGAAAAAAAATTATCTTTAATAAGATTCTTAAATTCTTAATCGATTCCTTTAATATAAGACAAATTGTTTTAAGAAATCAACAACACAATAGTTACAGTTAATTTTTTTTTAGTCAATTACTTAAAAATTTAACCATCAAATTTTTGGTTCAGATATAATCTTTTGTTTTGGTTTTTTATGATAGAAAAATTTGGCTACTTTTTGTATAACCATTTGTTAAAAAGGGTGTCATAAACTTGAAAAAAATTATCTTTAATATGATCATTAAATTCTTAATCGGTTCCTTTAATATAAGACAAATTGTTTTAAGAAATCAACAGCACAATAGTTACAATTAATTTTGTTTTTCAGTCAATTACTTATAAATTTAACCATCAAATTTTTGGTTTGGATATAATCTTTTGTTTTTGTTTTTGTTTTTTATGATAGAAAAAATTAACTACAATTTGTATAACCATTTGTTAAAAAGGGTCGGATAGCTATGACTCGGTAGTGAGCCTAGACCCAACGTTCCACTAAAATATCTAAGCCCAACATGATAGGCTTTATAAATAACACATACATACACTTTTTCCCATTACGCGTTTAAGACAAGTTACGTTTCCAATTTTTTTTTCCATTTCGGCACAATACTTCAAGAAAGTATTGAAACACCTGACATTATTTTTCTGATCGAACTTGTGTGAAAGGTACTTGTCCCTCACTTTTTATGCAAGACTCTGTTTGCATTTATTCATTTTTGCCAAACCCTTTTCTCATTCTTGATTTCAATCTTCTGCTTTAATTGATGAAACATGTTCTGTTTCTGAAAACCCTATTTGGTACTAAGGTTTTGAAAGACACTTTTTACGATTGTTACATGATTTTGGAATTTCAGTTCCCATTCTTGCATGTTCAGAAACATTCAATCTTTTGCTTAAGAATAAGATTCCATAACTCACTGCAAGATGAAATCAATTTTTGAAAGACTTCTTTTTTGTTAGTTATGGTAAATTTAAAATTTTCGTTGCAAAATATTTGATAGAAATTTTCTCATTCTTGATTAGTCAAGAATATTCAATTATCTGCTTGAGAAAAACATGTTATGTGCCAAACCCAATTTGGTACCAATATTTTGAAAGAAATTTTTATCTCATTCTTGAATTATTCAAGAACATTCAATCTTCTGCTTGAGAAATAAAAGAACATTAAGAGATCCTATTTGTTTCCAAGATTTTGAAAAGAAAAAAAAACTTTTTACTGTTTGTATAATGGAGTTTTGCACAATTTTGGAATTTTAATTCCGAAAAATTTGCCCTGGCTGGTTTATAATTGAGATATCTATTTTTTTCTCATACCTGATTATTTGAGAACCTTGAATCTTGGCTAAATGAAAAAGAATCTTCAATCTTCTGCATCAAAAAAAAGATAACACCTAAACAGATGGATATATTTTGTTTCACAAATATTTTGAAAGGGATGGATTTTATGTCATTCTTGAATTATTCAAGAACATTCAATTTTCTGAGAAATAAAAAAAAATATTTTACGGTTGCTATGATCATGGAGTTTTTTCAATCTTCTGTTTCAAAAAAAAGATAATACCTAGACATATGGATATATTTTGTTTTACAAATATTTTAAAAGGGATGGATTTTTATGTTATTCTTGAATTATTCAAGAACATTCAATTTTCTGCTTGAGTAATAAAATAACATTAATTGAGCAAACATGCTCTGTCTCGAGATCCTGTTTGCTTCCAAGATTTTGAAAGGAATTTCTTTTTTTAATTGCTATGATGATGGAATTTTGCACAATTTTGGAATCTTGAGATATCTATTTTTCTCATATTTGGTTGTTTGAGAACCTTCAATCTTCTGCTTCAAAAAACGATAACACCTAAATGAACGGATATATTTTGTTTCACAAATATTTTGAAAGGGATGGATTTTTATGTTATTCTTGAATTATTCAAGAACATTCAATCTTCTGCATGAGAAATAAAAGGACATTAATTGAGCAAACATGGTCTATCCCAGGACCCTATTTGTTTACAAGATTTTGAAAGAAAAAAAAAATCTTTTTACGGTTGCCATGATGATGGAGTTTTGCACAATTTTGAAATTTTAATTCCGAAAAATTTGCCCCGCCCCGTTTAAAATTGAGATAACTATCTTTTCTCATATTTGATTATTTGAGAACCTTGAATCTTGGCTAAATAAAAAAGAATCTTCAATCTTTTGCTTAAAAAAAAGATAACATCTAAACCAATGGATATATTTTGTTTCACAAATATTTTGGAAGGGATGGATTTTTATGTCTTTCTTGAATTATTCAAGAACATTCAATCTTCTGCTTGAGAAATAAAAGAACCATAATTGAGCAAACATGCTCTATTCCAAGACCCTATTTGTTTCCAAGTTTTTTAAAGAAAAAAAAAATCTTTTTCCGGTTGCTATGATGTTGGAGTTTTGCACAATTTTGGAATTTTAGATTGCGAAAAATTTGCCCCGCCTAGTTTAAAATTGAGATAGCTATTTTTCTCATATTTGATTATTTCAGAACCTTGAATCTTGGCTAAATAAAAAGAATCTTGGCTAAAAGAATCTTCTGCTTCAAAAAAAGATAACACCTTAACGGATGGATATATTTTATTTCACAAATATTTTGAAAGGGATGAATTTTTATGTCATTCTTGAATTATTTAAGAACATTCAATCTTCTGCTTGAGAAATAAAAGACAGGAATTTAGTAAACATGCGTTGTCTCAAGACTCTATTTGTTTCCAAGATTTTGAAAAGAAAAAAAAAACTTCTTACGGTTGCTATGATGATGGAGTTTTGCACAATTTTGGAATTTTAATTTCGAAAAATTTGCCCGCCTTGATTAAAATTGAGATATCTATTTTTTGTTATACTTGATTATTTGAGAACCTTGAATCTAAATAAAAAAGAATTTTCTATCTTCTCTGCTTAAAAAAAAATTAATACCTAAACGGCAGGAATCGATGGATATATTTTGTTTCACAAATTTTGAAACGGATGAATGTCTTATGAACTCTTTATTCATAATGTAAGGAATCCAAGTTTTGTTGGTGAATTGATAAGTGAAATGAAATGTTTTTTTTTTCCTCTCATTATCAAAAAATGGGGTGGTATACATGAGCTTAGTTACCCCAAATTCGATTGCAAGTTGGATATCTATGATTTATGTTAGGGATTGAATGTCTTGATGCCCCAAAAATGATAGATGTTACCTTAATGTGAAAGATAGTTGTTGCTGCCTTAATAAATCATGGATAGATAATTTGACATCTTTGTGCTTTGATGACTCTAGTCCCTTTGCAGCTGTAACTTGATGCGATTTTGCAGATGAATACTGTATGAGTTGTGACCACTATTTGGGGATTCAAAAATTAACTTTTTTCTTAGTGCGCATTTTGATTGACCGTATGCTAGATCTTACCTCTTATGATAGAGTTATATTTCTTGTGTCATCTAACTAGTTGGTTTTGAAGGAGTAGTAGATTTTGCATTGTGCTGCTATTTGTTTGTTTTTCTGTGATTGATCAGGTAGCACCAGGTCGCAAGCTCTTTTTTTTTGCTGGTTTGGTGTTGCTTCAGGCCCAACATTGTAGTAAGTATGAGTTGCATAAGTTTGGTGTTATATGCACAATGAGGCTTTTTGTTACGATTGGTTAGTTTATTATCATGACAGTTATAATAAATTGTATTTTGATCTGTGTTGGTGGGGTTACTAAGCATTGGTGGATGGATGTGTCTTTGGTCTACTGTTATGTTTTTAAATATATAGTCACTAGAAAACACAACATGCTTTTGAATATATAGTTTCTATTTTTAAAGCTTTGATCATGAAGAGGACATATTATATTATTAAAACCCTTTTATGATTTATTTTGCATGAAATTAATAAACTGTTAAGTAATAGGTATTTGGCTAATTGCAGAAGATGCTGTAAGGTATTGTTAGCAATATTATAGAAGTAGAATTAGATGAGACCAGGTGAAGAAAGAGAATGATAACTCTAGCGTTCTATCTTCTAACAACTCAGCTCATTAGATGCATGTCTTGAATTTAGTAACTGAATACAAGTGAGCTCTTAAAAGCTATAAGTGGGTACATACAACAATTGCAATTGGAGAATTGATCATGTAAGTGTTACAGCCTCTAAATTATGCAATATATTAACTTGTTGTGATGACAGTTCTTTTGGACAATTATTCCTATATAGCATAAATGTTTCTTGCATATGTACATTCTTGTATTTAGTTTGCGATTTCAATCCTAAATCATCTCAATTTGCGATTTATGTTCTTGTTTTGGTCATTTTGTTCTCTGCTCCACGGTAAGCCATAAACTCCACCTCAAATACGATTGTGTACTGTGATTATTGCAGGTCCATTTTGTTGCTGAATCTAGTTGGTGTAATAATAACTATACAAAGTTGACATTTTTTAGACACATTCTTGCTGTATGTTATTTAGTGTTGACCCAAATGGTTTCGTTAGTACTTTTTGAATTTTCGTTAAAATTTTTTTAGAGATTTTTTTATAAATATCATACGATAATTATGGATAGTTTGCTCAAAATACCAAACAAGCTTCAATTTTTACACACACTTTATGGTTATTCAGAAAAATTGAGCAATTATTCACCCTCCTATAAGTTGCAAAACCATGTACTTAGATTTGGTTCCAAGAAACCATTTTTGAAGTGGGGTATATGTGTTTAGCAGTACCCTTTTGGAGCTTGTTCCTGAATTTAAGAAGATAGTTTGGATTTTGAACTTCCTAGTAGCAGTATTAGATTTACATTTAAGTTTTTTGTAACTTGACTTCTGGATAGTGAAATTGCCTGAAAGTTTCCCCCTTCATCATCCATTTGATTCATCATCTATAATTGATTTTTTTTAAATGCAAATTAATTCTATTTGATTCACCTCCTCCTGAAGCTGAATTTTTATTATATTTTGCTATTTGATGTGGTTAAAAATTCATTTCAACTTATGCCTGTGTACTGTGTGTGGTTAAGTGTGAAGGATCTGTGTCAAAATGCCCATTGCAGTGATATATATAATATTAAGAGTCCTTTTCAGTTTGCTTGAATTAAATTTTCTAAGGAATTTCTTGATCATGAAAGAAAACATGTTTAATTGCAAGTAATTGTTTTAGAGACAACAAAGAGATTGATGTTATCTATTTAAACTGACTTTAAAATGAGATAGGATCATTCTTCAGCCTCACAAGCACTTCCTATTTTTAATTTCTATCGTATGATTGTGCATCCCATTTGAATCCATCATATCCATAGGTTCATTTTTCACTTAGCGTTTAAGACATAAAAGTGTCATCTTATGCTTGATCTCTTATTAAAAGACATACTTTTGTCAATCATGTGAAATTGATAATTGTCTAACAATATTGAGTTCAATGTCGGATTTTAAGTCTTAAATTAAATCAAAGAAAATATGAATTGGGTTTAAGACCGGTTTTAAAAATATAAATATTTTTGAAAACTAATTTTTGTCAAAATCCAATTTTTAATGCTTAAAAATGGTTATGGACAGTAGATGAAATCTATTATCATATATAAGTAAGCAGTTATTGTATCGGCCAAAAACCTTGTTAATTGATCTTTATGGTGCTTCCTCTATCAATTAGATCTTTTATCCATAGAAAAAAAATATCTAGGCATATATATTTTATTTCTTCATCCAAGTTTTGCAAAATATATCCAGTTATATGAATTGATTGTAAAAATCGGGTATGATAAATGATTTTTATATAAATTTGGATTGAATATGACTATGAGTAATCCTATATATATTGTGACTTTTGTAGCCGGCTTGACACTCCTTGCACTAAATCGTGGCATTTTTATATAGTATATAAAAATATTTGACCTTTTCGACAGAAAAAAAAAAAAAAAACAAATAAAAGCTTGTTTAGAAGTGTTATGTAATTCTTATGATCTTTGACTTGTTGTAGATATAACAAATGTTTTTCTTGGTATATTCTTTAATAAGTCTGGGTTTAACTTGCTAAATTTTGTAACATCGCATGAAAGTTCTAGGAATTTTTATCTGTAGTTATTGTATAATTACTAGGAAAATTTACATTATTTTATTAGCTTGGATTTTGGATATATTCATTTTTTTTTTTTGTTTTCTTTTTTTGATACCATCTTTTAAATTTGAGATAGAGATGTATATTGATTATTTTAAATCAATGTCAAAATTGTCTACATAGCTTGGATTTGAGAATGTAATTGTATTATATTTTAGTATAATTCAAATTCTCCTTTAATTATGTTTTAGCACAATAGGGATAGATACTAGGGAACATAACATGATGTATGGAAAAGACAAGGCGAGATATGATTAGGAATGATAGCTTTAAAAAGGGGGTTGAAGTAATGTTTGTAGTAGAAAAGACGGTAGAAACTTGACTTAGGTGGTTTGGGCATGTGCAGAGGAGACATATAGATACTGTAGTAAGGAAAGTAGATCAAATGAAAGATAGTTAAATCAATGGAGGCAGAAGATGACTTAGAAAAGTTAAAAGAGAAACTATTAAGAAATACCTAGAGACTAATAAGTTGAAAAGAAATATGTTATATGATAGAACGTTATCACGTCTTTTGATCCATGTAGTCAACTCTATCTAGTTTTAAAAGGCTTGATTGTTGTTGTTTAGTTTCATTTATAGTTCTGAATGGAGGAAAAGCAAGCAATTGAATCATTCTATATTTTTCTTTTTGGTCTTTGGTCTTGTATTGCTAATTTAGTGTGTAAAATATTGCTATATATTATCTTATTTTAAAAGTCAAGATATCCAAACTCAATTATGAGAAAATACAAGATCATTTTGTGAAGAACTCTAAAATAAATAGTTAATTTTGTACTTACAAATTAAGGTAAAATTTTAATGGTACTCTCTTATTTGGGCTCATGCAACTATTGTATGTACGAATTTGTAATCATCGTATCATTGGAATTGCAACAACTTTGTAATCATCGTATCAACTTTGTTTCTCCACTGATTTTTTCCTTATAACAATGTATAACCATAACATAGTGCAGTTATGCCAATGTGCTGTCCTCATAACAACATAATGTCTCCTAGCTACTATGCCTTCCACTAATTTTCTCTTGCACATGCTTTTTCTCATGCTTGATTATTTGAGAAGCTTGAATCTTGACTAAATAAAAAAGAACGTTTAATCTTCTGCTTCAAAAAAGATAACACTTAAACGGCAAGAATCGATGGATATATTTTGTTTCACAAATTTTGAAAGAGATGGATATCTTATGAACTCTTTATTCATAATGTAAGGAATCCAAGTTTGGTCGGTGAATTGATAAGTGAATGAAATATTTTTTTTTTTGATTATCTTTAAATGGGGTGGTATACATGAGCTTAATTACCCAAAATTCGATTGCAAGTTGGATATACTTTGTTCAATGATTTTTGTAAGGGATTGAATGTCTTGATGCCCCAAAAATGATAGATGTTACCTTAATGTGAAAGCAAGTTATTGCTACCTTAAAGCATGGATAGATAATTTGATATCTTGTGCTTTGATGACTCTAGTCCCTTTGCAACTATAACCTGATGCGATTTTGCATGAGTTGTGACTGCTATTTGGGGGATTCAACAATTAACTTTTTTCTTACTGCACATTTTGATTGACTGTATGCTAGATCTTACTTATGATAGAGTTATATTTCTTGTGTTATCTAGCTAGTTGGTTTTGAAGGAGTAGTAGATTTTACATTGTGCTGTGTTTGTTTGTTTTTCTATCATTGATCTGGTGGCGAGCTCATTTTTTTTGCTGGTTTGGTGTTGCTTCAGGCCCGACATTGCAGTAAGCATGAGTTGCATAAGTTTGGAGTTATATGGCCAAGGAGGCTTTTTGTTACGATTGGTTAGTTTATTATCATGACAGTTATAACAAATTGTATTTTGATCTGTGTTGGTGAGGTTACTAAGAATTGGTGGATGGAGGTGTCTTTGGTCTACTTATGCACAACATTGGATGCTTTTGAATATATAGTTTCTATTTTTAAAGCCTTGATCATGAAGAATCATATATAATATTAAGAGTCCTGTTTGAATTAAAATTTCTAAGCAATTTCTTGATCATGAAGGAATACATATGTTTAATTGCAAGTAATTGTTTTAGAGGCAGCAAAGAGATTGATGTTATCTATTTAAGCTGGCTTTAAAATGAGATAGGATCATACTTCAGCCTCACAAACACTTCCTATTGTTAATTGCTATTGTATGATTGAATCCATCATATCCATAGGTTCATTCTTCACTTAGCGTTTAAGACATAAAAGTGTCCTCTTATGCTTGATCTCTTATTAAAAGACATAATTTTGTCAATTATGTGAAATTGATAATTGTCTAAGAATATTGAGTCCAAAGTTGGATTTTAAGTCTTACATTAAATCAAAGAAAATAAGAATTAAGACCGATTTTAAAAATATAAATGTTTTTTGAAAACTGATTTTTGTCAAAATCCAAATTTTAATGCTTAAAAATGGTTATGGACATAATTGATCTATAACTGCAAAATATATCCGGTTATATGAATTGGTTGTAAAACTCGGATATGATAAATGGTTTTTATATAAATTTGAATTGAGTATGACTTTGAGTAATCTTATATATATTGTGACTTTTATGGCCGACTTGACACTCTTTGCACTAAGTCGTGGCATTTTTATATATTATATAAAAATATTTGAACTTTTTGACAGAAGAAAAAGAAATAAAAGTTTGTTTATAAGTGTTATGTGATTCTTATGATCTTTGACTTATTGTAGATATAACAAACATGCTTTTTTTTTTTTGAATATTCATGAATTAGTCTGACTTAACTTTGCTAAATTTTGTAACATTGCAAAAAAGTTCTTGGATTTTTTATCTATAGTTTTTGTATAATTACAAGGAAAGTTTACATTCTTTTATTAGATTGGGTTTTGGATATAGTTACTTTTTTTCTTCTTCTGATAACATCTTTCCAATTTAAGATTAGAGATGCATACTGATAGTTTTAAATTAGTGTCAAAATTGTCTACATAGCTTGGATTTGAGAATGTAACTGTATTATGTTTTAGTATAGTTCCATTTCTCCTTTGGTTATGTTTTAGCACACTAGGGATAGAAACTAGTGAACATAATAGGATGTACGGAAAGAATAGACGAGATATGATTAGGAATGATAGTTTTAGAGAGGAAGTTGAAGTAATGTTTACAGTAGAAAAGACAGTAGAAACTCAACTTAGGTGGTTTGGATATGTGGAGAGGAGACATGTAGATACTGTAACAAGGAAAGTAGATCAAATAGAAGATAGTCAAATCAATGGATGCAGAGGATGACCTAGAGACTAAAAAGTGGGAAATAAATATATTTTATGATAGAAGGTTATCATGTCGTTTGATCCACGTAGTCAACCCTACCTAGTTTTAAAAGGTTTGATTGTTGTTAGTTTTATTTGTCGTTCTGAATGGTAGAAAAGCAAACAATTGAATCATTTTATATTTTTCTTTTTGGTCTTTGGTCATCTATTGCTAATTTAGTGTGTAAAATATTGCTATATATTATCATATTTTATAATTCAAGATATACAAGACTCAATTATGAGAAAATAAAAGATGATTTTGTGAAGAACTCTTTGAAAAGAAATAGTTAATTTTGTACTTACAAATTGAGGTTGCTAAATTTATTACTTACAAATTAAGGTAAATTTTCAATGGTACTCCCTTATTTGGGCTCATGCATCTATTGTATGTACGAATTTGTAATCATCATATCGTATTAGTGTTGGTTAAATGGCCTCTATCCTTAGATATTTATACACAAGATTATTAACCAAATTGTTCAATTTGTTCCTAAGTGGTGAACTTAATATTACAACCAACTTGTTTAATATTAATTCCAATTTAACAGTTGAAAGATTCAAAAGATTATTCAAAACAAAGATTCAAAACACATGTAATATCAAGATAAGGAGTATAGAGATAGAGAAGCATGCACCAGAGATTTTTATACTGGTTCGACTATCGATTCGATAGTCTACATCTAGTCATGAAATCACTTAATGATTTTAGCCTTCACTAGAATTGATTTGAGTATGTTTACAAACTTTCCAACACCTCAATGCTTATCCATCTAACTCAACATCAAACTACAATCAATCTATCCTTAAGAACTACTCGTCAAGCTCTAGCAAGATCAGATTGAGATCTCTTTTAGATGAATCCACACACCCTAAAAGATGACCACTAGTTTCACAATATTGGATTTCAACAACACTTTCTTTTACAAAGATTTGTTCTTTCACAAAGAACTAAGAACACTTGATTCAATCACAATTGATTTCTCACACTAAGTATTTGCCAATGATATTTGTGTGTTAGAACAATTTTTCTCAAAGTATAGCCAATCAAAATCTCTCAGTTTTCTATTGTATTGTTCTATATTATTCTATCTGGTTATGAATTGTTAATTATGAAAATTGTAATTGATTCAGTTTATATAGTCTCAGAAAAACTTTAAACAAATCGATTTTCCAATCGATTTTATTAATGTGTATTTCCAGCTCAATCAATTATCGCGTTTCTTGTTTTTCTTGAATCTTGAAATAGATGAACTAATCGATTTACTAATCGATTCTTTTAATGCATATTTCAAAAACTGATACTCAGTTTATATCAGAGTTGATTGACTAATTGATTATCATTGTTTTGTTCAAAATGTAAGACCAAACAATCGATTACTCAGTCGATTCATTTTCATTACATAATCGATTTGGCAATGGGTTAAATTTCCCCTGTAACTCAGACATTTACTCCAATTGATTTGCTTGTCTCAGTAACTTAGGTATTTAATTAAAATTGATGTGCCAATCGATTATGCAATATGTTTCTGATAAATGATGAACTAATTCATTTATGCAATCAATTACCTAATCGATGAGAATAAAGTTTGTTACTTAAGAAAATTATAACAATCAATTACCCAATCGATTTCTTTAATCACAAATTCCAAGTCTGATGAAAAATATTTTAGTAATCGATTTGCCAATCGATTTACTCAATGACAGCTTTGTTCTGTAAATCAGAAAATCGATTAACCAATTGATTTACCAATTGATTGTCGAATCGATTTCTTTAATCACAGAACACAGGTCTGATTAAAACCATTTAGGCAATCGATTTACTCAGTGAGACATTTGTTTTGTAACTCAGAAAATCGATTGACCAATTGATTTCTTAATTGATTTACTAATTGATTGATTAATGCACTTATTTTATGATTTTAGTTTTTATTGGCAAATGTTAGATGTGTGAAATCATAATGATGAATCTACCTAATAAACACTATGACCAATAGACAAATTTGCACATAATCTTCAAGCCTTGTATGATATGATCAATCTTTGCTTGATTGCTTGAGATCCAAGATTTGTCCAAGTGTAGTGTTTGATTCTTTTGCATAATCTTTAAGCCTTATGGTATGATTAATCCTTGCTGAAATGTATCTCAACTCAAACTATTAGATTAATTAGATAATGCATATACATTGTATGTTTGGAGGTTATATCAAAATCAATGTCAAGGAGGCATATATCTTACAATCTCCCCCTATTTGATTAAATAACAAACATACAATTTAACTTTGAGTTTACATTTCAAAACTTAACTTTATAATAACTATTATTTAAAAACTCCCCCTGAATTATAGAATTTATGATTCATTTCAACAACATATGCACAAGTTATTCAAATTTGGTATCAGAGCACATAATCATATTCATTGATTTATTTCAACAGCAAAAGCACAAGTTATTGGTATCAGAGCAGCACATATTATCAGAGCGCATAAGATAACTTCAAATTTGGTATTAGAGCACATATGTATATTACATATTTTCAGAGCTTATCAGCACATAAGAGCACAGTATCAGAGCACCACATACTATCAGAGAGTACAATATTCGAGCACTATCAAACAAGTCACATAAGCACAAGTTAAATTCAATCAAATTCTCCCCCTTTGTCATTAAATTCAAAAAGATAATACAAGAGAGAATGATGCAGGAGATATATACTAAAAACATAGAAAAATTACAAAACACCAAAGAAAACAAAATCCTAAACACATAATCAAGGGTTGTCCCTCATTATCACCAATGTGAGAGGTAGAGACTATTGTATTAACCTCAACAAGTGTCTCCTCACCATGAGGTTCAGAACTATCAAGGTTGATAGGGTTTGGTTCTCCAGTTATTTGTGTGTCAACAACATTCTGTGTGCCAATGTCAGTTATATCATCAAATGACATCCTAAGACATAAATGGTCTTGGATGGCATCTACATCCTGAACAACAGAATTGAGAGTTTCTTGGAGTTTCCTAAGTGCGACTTCCACTCTAGCATTGTGAGCAGCCTGGGACTCCATAAATTCCAACAACTTAGCTAAAACCTCAGATTGGTTTTCAGCTGGCTTAGGTTGTTCAACATTTGACTGAGCTCTTGTCCAAATGCCATTAATCCTCTTCAATTGCATTTGGTTAACAATGGACTCACCAAAAATTAGAGTTGTTTTTATTGATTCTTCATTGACACATGATATCTTGAAGTGTCTCAAAATCTTTGTGATTAGCTGAGGGTAGGGGAGCATCAGCTTTCCTTGTGTTGTTTCCAACATGTTCATCAGCACAATCCATGCCCAGCTCATCTTGAGCTCCTTGTACAGGCCCTAAAGCAGAATAATGTATAGCTTCTACACTACAGCATGGTTCCCTGATCTAGGTACTAACATCCTTGTTAGCACATACATCAGCATCCTATGTTGGACCTTCATTTCGCCGATTGGGAGAGATATCTTTTCCACAAATCCTTCAACCATCAAGTCTTGAATAGTTGTGTGCATGTCTACTGATGTTTCCCAAGCATCATCAGTAGAGTCAGGATCAGTCCTCCCATCAACAGATTCTCCATATAAGGGCAGTCCTGAAAGCTTGGAGAACTCTTTAAACGTGATAGAGATCTTCTTTCCTTTAACTGCAGACTCAAAACCAGTGTCTGTGAGATTGAAGTTAGAGTAGAAGGCTCTGATCAGCATTGGATAGATTTCCAACAGGCAGGAGAGGAAATCTACCAATTCCTGAAATCTTAGATGGTTTTGGAAGGTAAAGTCGTTTGCATCAAAATAGGCAAAATCCAGAGTTCTTGCCTCATGGATTTTCTTATTTAGAAATGCAGAAGAAAAAGCAAAGTCCTCAATGGGTTTACCTTTGGAAGGTTGAGGCTTCTTTGGCTGAGGGGAAGAAGTGGATTTCTTCTTCTTTTGTGTTAGCTCCTTCATTGCATCACCCATTACCTTTTCAGTTTGAGAAGCCTTCCTCTTCTTTGTTTTTCCTTGATCAGTGGCAATAGCTTTCCCTTTATCCTTTGCCATGATCTTGTGAGTGGGTATAGACACTCTTTTTGCAGGAGGGGAAGGAGTTCTTCCACTAGAGGTTGAGGAAGAAGATGGTGATTTGTCACTGGTTTGTTTGACTCGTGCCATTTGAGAGATTTGGAAGGCTTTGAGAAGTTTCAAGGAATCAGAGAAGTTTGAGAAGCTTCAAACGTACAGAGAAAGCACAGAGATGTTTGAGAAGTTTTAGAAGTTGAGGGAAAATGAATTGCGAAATCGATTTAGGGTTTTAAGTAGTACTGTTCAAAATCGATTTCTAAATCGATGTTATTAAGCACTTGCACACAACACGTCGATTGCCAAATCGATTTTGTTACCGTTATTGGAGGGAAATGATAAGTTTCAGTTTATAGTTGCCTCCAACGGCTAGTAATTTTTGCAACTGTCATATTGCAAATCGATTCCCAAATCGATTTCCTTAAGTGCATGTTCATTGGATAAATCGATGTCCAAATCAATTAATATCAGTTCAGGAAAACTTCTCATAACAGCATCAATTTCCAAATCGACTTACTTGGCTTGCAGTTTTAATAATTTAGACAAAATTGATTACCCAATCGATGCTCGGGCTTGAGTTTGGAAAATTTCTCAAATTATTGGATTTCTGGAAAAAATAATCGATTATGCAATTGATTCTTTTAAAACTATTTTCCAAATCTGCAATCGATTGGATTGATGTATTCTTCAGCATTTATTGCTACCACAAATCACTAAATCGATTATGAAATCGATTATCGTGTTTTATATTTTGACAATTGAGACACTGTGTAACATAAATCGATTATGCATTCGATTTTGTAATGCTGATTTGAAATTTTGACACAGGATAATCGATTTATCTATTGCAAGTTAGTTAGTTTAGAGGAAACATCGATGTCTCAATCGATTTTACTCATAGATCATATTTCATTTTGATCTATTATACCAAGTTTCATCCTAATATAGAAGAAACTTTCTTTGGGTAGAGCTTTGGTAAATATATCAGCTAATTGATCAGAAGTATTATTTTGATATTGATCCCTAATGAAATGATGTCTAATCTCTATATGTTTTGTTCTTGAGTGCGGATTTTTTGTGATGTTTATGGCACTAGTGTTGTCACACATTATTGGCATAGTTCCAAGATCAACACCAAAATCAGAAAGGTGTTGTTTCATCCATAATACTTGTGCATAACAACTTCCAACAGCGACATATTCAGCCTTAGTTGTTGAAAGAGCAACACTATTTTGCTTCTTGCTAATAGATGGCAAGTACCATATGTACTTTTTCTGTCTAATTTGCAACCAGCAAAATCAAAATCAGAATAGCCAACAAGAGTGCAAGTTGATCCCTTAGGATACCATAATCCTAGATTTTTGGTTCCTATTAGATATCTAAAAATTCTTTTGACTGCACTTAGATGGGATTCCTTAGGATTAGCTTGATATCTTGCACACATGCAGACACTAAACATAATGTCAGGTCTACTAGCTGTAAGATATAGTAAAGATCCTATCATGCCTCTAAACATGGGCATATCTATAGATTTTCGCTTCTCATCTTTATCCAAATGACAAGCTTGACTCATGGGTGTATCAATGGATTTAAATTTATCAAAGTCAAACTTGTTTAAGAGATCATTACAATACTTTGTTTGACTTAGGAAAATACCATTCTTGCTTTGATTGATTTGAAATCCTAAGAAGAAGGTTAATTCTCCCATCATGGACATTTCAAATCTTCCTTTCATCATGTTTTCAAATTATGTCATCAACATAAATTTGGACAAGCAGAATGTCTTTTTCCTTTTTCTTTATAAAGAGTGTTTTATCAACATTTCCTCTTAAAAAATTTTGCTATAAGAGAAAATTACTGAGTTTTTCATACCAAGCTCTTGGAGCTTGTTTCAATCCATAGAGGACTTTTGTTAGTTTATAAACATGGTTTGGAAAAGCAGGATCCTCAAATCCTAGAGTTTGACTAACATAAACCTCCTCTTGGATATCTCCATTCAGAAAAACACTATTTACATCCATTTGATACAATTTAAAATCCATGATACAACCATAAGCAAGCAGAATCCTAATTGCTTCTAATCTAGCTACATGTGCATAAGTTTCATCATAATCAATACCCTCCTCCTGGTTGTATCCTTTAGCAACTAGTCTAGCCTTATTTCTAGTTATTACTCCATTTTCATCCATCTTATTCCTAAACACCCATCTAGTTCCAATAATATGTTTGTTTTCTGGTTTAGGAACTAAGATCCATACTTTGTTTCTCTCAAATTGATTAAGCTCTTCTTTTATATTTTTAGGTTCTACTTGAGAAACAAATGCTGTGAAATTACAGACGTGTCTAAGAGATTTTCTAGTAGCAACCCCTTTAGAAATTTCTCGAGGATGGTTTTTGTTAAATTTCCACTCCTTAGGTAAGTCATCTACCCTTATAGGTTCTATATAATTAGTGCTAGTTGGAGATAATATTTCATTTGGTTCTTTTGGATCTGATTCTACAATTTCATCAAAAGAATCATCAACTGTAAGAGGGGCACTGTTCAAGTTTTTGGTAAACATTTCATCAAATTTTACATGAACATATTCTTCTATAGTTTTAGTTCTTTTATTGTAGATCCTATATGCCTTACTAGATTGTGAATATCCTAGAAAAATTCCCTCATATACCTTAGAGTCAAATTTCCCTAGATGTTCTTTTCCATTATTTAGTACAAAACACTTACCTCCAAAGACTCTAAAGTAGGCAATGTTTGGTTTTCTACCTTTGTATATTTCATTGGGTGTTTTTCTAAGCGTAGGCCTAATAAGAACTCTATTTATCACATGTTTTTGTGTTTATTGCATCAGCCCAAAAATATTTTGGAAGATTAGAGTCATTAAGTATTGTTCTAGCAAGTTCTTCTAGAGATCTATTCTTCTTTTCTACAACTCCATTTTGTGGAGTTATTGGGGCTGAGTAATTGTGGTGAATTCCATTTTGTTCACAATAATTATTAAACGATTCATTTTGAAATTCTCCTCCATGATAACTCTTAATGGAAATTATTTCCTGATTCTTCTCATTTTGAACTTCATTTGCAAATTTTTTGAAAATTGAGAAGGCATCACTTTTGTGAGACAGAAAATAAGTCCATGTATATCTAGAGTAATCATCAACTAAAACATAGCCATAAAAATTTCCTCCAAAACTTTTTACTTGTGAGGGACCAAATAGATCCATGTGAATTAATTGTAGAACTCTATCAGTTTGTACTAAGTCTATTGGTGGGAAAGATGACTTGACCAATTTACTTTTCTCACAAAAGTCACATAATTTATCCTGTTTGGGAGACCTAGCACTAGTTGTTTGCTAACAAGTTTGTTAAGATGATTTATATGTATGTGAGATATTCTCTTATGCCACAACCAATCTTCATCAGATTTAGATAACAAACAACAAACATTATTTGCCGACAAAGAATCAAGATCAATCATGTATATATTATTTACCCTTTCACCTACCAATTTCATGCTATCATCTTCCTTGTGCTCAAATGTACAATTATGTGATGTAAAATATACCTGGTATCCTTTATCGCAAATGCTAAGCAAGTTGTGTTTCAAACCTTTTACATAGAGAACATCTTTGATTACCGTTGTTGATTCACTCCCTATGTCTCCAGCACCAAGTATTTTACCTTTGTTGTTGTCACCATATTTAACATATCCTCCATCTTTTAAATTCAGAGACAAGATTTTGATTTGTCTCCAGTCATATGCTTGGAACATCCACTGTCTAGTACCATGAATGTGTTTTGGATGTCAAGCATATCTGCAAAATAAAATTCAGACTTTGGTTTTAGGTACCCCATTTAGATTGGGTCCTTGGGGTTAGTTTCAATCATAGGTTTCTTTATTCTCCAAACTTGTTTCCATCCCTTGTTAGCAAGCTTTTTCAGTTTACAATTAAAAGAAATATGTCCCTTTTTGCAACAAAAATGGCATGAAAAAGCAGAGGATGTACTTTGAGTTGGTTTAATGAAACCATCATGCATTTGCTTTGATCTAACAAATTTATGATTCTTTTGAGCATTCCTATTTGATCTATAACCAATTCCAGATTTTTCATTGTGATTCTTTTGATTGCCAAGAAGAACATTCAGGTTGTTTCTACCACTAGTAAATTTTGCTAAATCAAATTGTAGTGATTCAACCTTTCTTTCAAGTTCAATAAAACTAGTGTGTTTATCATGTGCTTCCTTTTTCAAACATGCATTCATGTCTTCAAGCAACTTATGATCTTTTTTGATTTCTTCATACATCATGCACTGTTTTTCTAACATTTTCTAAGTGCAAATCAATTGTTTGACTACCTTAATATGTTCATCATGCAATTCATTGAAAGTATCATGCAACTCTTCATAAGAGGGATTAGAAGTAGTACTTACCTCACTATCTGAATCTGAGTCAGTGTTGGCCATTAGACACAAGTTTGCTTCTTCTTCTTCTGAAGATGCAGAAGATTCTTCGTCATTGTCATTCCAAGCTATGTAGGCTCTTTTAGTTCTTGAATATGGTTTATCCTTACCTTTAGCTTTCACAAACTTGTTTCTATTTTGTAGTTGCAAACATTCAGATTTAATGTGGCCTATTTTTCCACATTCATAGCAGGTTATCACTTTGCTATCATTTGTCTCATTTTTGCTGAAGCTTTTTGTCCTTGAATTTGATGATTTTCTTGATTTGTTTCCTTTCTTTTTCAGAAATTTCTTGAACTTTCTGACCAACATTCCGATTTCAGGTTCTTCATCAGTTTTGCTCTCGGAATCATCAGTACATGTTTCTGGTTCAGATTTTACTTTGTGAACTTGAGCTTTCAGAGAAAGTCCTTTTCTTTTCTGATCAGTTTGCTCAACCTCATTCAACCTGTGCACCTTCTTCTCTGAGTTTGCCAAAAAGAGTGGCAATAGTCATGCTTTCAAGATCCTTTGATTCAGCTATTGCAGTGACCTTAGGTTGCCATTCTCTTGTCAAGCATCTCATCACTTTGTTTATTTGTTGCTCATTGTCAATTACTTTACCTAGAGCATTTAGATTGTTAATGACATGTGTGAACCTTGTCTGCAAGTCATTGATTGAATCATCTTTCTTCATATTGAAGAGTTCATATTCATGCATCAGAGTGTTGGTTCTGGCCCTCTTGACATCAGTTGTGCCTTCATGAGTTTCTTGGAGTGTATCCGACATTTCTTTGGCAGTTTTGCAATTTGATACCTTGAAAAACTCATCAGCACTCAAAGCAGAAGTTATTACAATCAGATCTGAGTCTCAAGATTAATGATTCACCACTACCTGCAATTCTAGGCACATAAGGACCATTTTCTACTGCATCTAATATCTCAAGACCACTTGCCTCTAGAAAGATAAGCATTCTTTCTTTCTAGTACATATAAGCAGACCCATTAAAGGCAGGGGTCTAGCTAGAGAGGCACCTTCGCCCAGGAATTCAATGGAGGTCATTTTCTTTTTGAATAGTCTAAAAGATTAGGCTCTTGATGCCAATTGTTGGTTAAATGGCCTCTATCCTTAGGAATTTATACACAAGATTATTAACCAAATTTTTCAATTTGTTCCTAAGTGATGAACTTAATATTACAACCAACTTGTTTAATATTAATTCCAATTTAACAGTGAAAGATTCAAAAGATTATTCAAAACAAAGATTCAAAACACATGTAATATCAAGATAAGGAGTATAGAGATAAAGAAGCATGCACCAGAGATTTTTATACTGGTTCGACTATCGATTCGATAGTCTACATCCAGTCATGAAATCACTTAATGATTTCAGCATTCACTAGAATTGATTTGAGTATGTTTACAGACTTTCCAGCACCTCAATGCCTATCCATCTTACTCAACATCAAACTACAACCAATCTATCCTTAAGAGCTACTCGTCAAGCTCTAGCAAGATCAGATGAATCCACACACCCTAAAAATGACCACCAGTTTCACAATACTGGATTTCAACAACACTTTCTTTTACAAAGATTTGTTCTTTCACAAAGAACTAAGAACACTTGATTCAATCACAATTGATTTCTCACACTAAATATTTGCCAATGATATTTGTGTGTTAGAACAATTTTTCTCAAAGTATAGCCAATAAAAAATTCTCAATTTTCTATTGTATTGTTCTGTATTATTCTATCTGGTTATGAATTGTTAATTATAAAAATTGTGATTGATTTAGTTTATACAGTTTCAAAAAAACTTTAAACAAATCGATTTCCCAATCGATTTTATTAATGTGTATTTCAAGCTCAATCGATTTCCTAATCGATTATCGCGTTTCTTGTTTTTCTTGAATCTTGAAATAGATGAACTAATCGATTTACTAATCGATTCTTTTAATGCATATATCAGAAACCAATACTCAGTTTATATCAGAGTCGGTTGACTAATCGATTATCATTTTTTTGTTCAAAATGTAAGATCAAACAATCGATTACTCAGTCGATTCATTTTCATTACATAATCGATTTGGCAATGGGCTAAATTCCCCCTATAACTCAGACATTTACTCCAATCGATTTGCCAATCGATTTACTTGTCTCAGTAACTCAGGTATTTAATTAAAATCGATGTGCCAATCGATAATGCAATATGTTTCTAATAAATGATGAACTAATTCATTTATGCAATCGATTACCTAATTGACTAGTAAAAAGTTTGTTACTTAAGAAAATTATAACAATCAATTATCCAATCGATTTCTTTAATCGCAGAACCCAAGTCTGATGAAAAACATTTTAGTAATCGATTTGTCAATCGATTTACTCAATGACAGCTTTGTTCTGTAAATCAGAAAATCAATTAACCAATTGATTTACCAATTGATTGTCCAATCGATTTCTTTAATCACAGAACACAGGTCTGATTAAAACCATTTAGGCAATCGATTTACTCAGTGAGACCTTTGTTTTGTAACTCAGAAAATCGATTGACCAATTGATTTCTCAATTGATTTACTAATTGATTGATTAATGCACTTATTTTATGATTTCAGTTTTTATTGGCAAATGTTAGATGTGTGAAATCATAATGATGAATCTACCTAATAAACACTATGACCAATAGACAAATTTGAACATAATCTTCAAGTCTTGTATGATATGATCAATCTTTGCTTGATTGCTTGAGATCCAAGATTTGTCCAAGTGTAGTGTGTGATTCTTTTGCATAATCTTCAAGCCTTATGATATGATTAATCCTTGCTGAAATATATCTCAACTCAAACTATTAGATTAATCAGATAATGCATATACATTATATGTTTGGAGGTTATATCAAAATCAATGTCAAGGAGGCATATATCTTACAATTAGAAATCTTCACAATGTTGCAGCCTGCTGCAATTCCAATGACACCTAACCAGCTTCAGCTTTGTTTCTCCTTATGCCAAGATATAACCATAACATAGTGCAGTTATGCCAATGTGTTGTCCTCATAACAACATAATGTCACCTAGGACTAATTATGCCTTCCCCTAATTTTCTCCTTGCTATTTAGACTATATGTATGTCCGACCTCTCATTAAATTGATTGTATGTTATTTGCAGTTAGAGCAAAAATTAGACAACAAGATATGTAAGTTAATAATGATTGTAATTGTGGATTGTAATGAATGATTGTAACATTTTTATCCGATAAGTGTTAAAAGTAGATTATGAATGATTGTAATTGTTATATAGTCATTTGTGACTTAACACAAAGAAATTCTATTGAGTTAAGGAGAGAATATTTTGAACATATTTGCTTGAAGTTTGTAATTGCATAACATTCTAAAGTCAACTTGCTTCAAATTTTTAACTTTAGAATCATTTGTCTCAAGTGCATATTAAATTTTAAAAAAGTTCCAATCCAAACCTCTCTTTTTTTGTGTGACTTTTATTTCCACTTCAATTGACATAAGAACTCGACCTCTAAAGGTTTGAGCACCTAACAAGTGTTAGAAGAAAATATTCAAGAAGAAGTAATGTCTAAAGAAAAACTCATATCTAAAGGAGGCTTTGCAACTAGATCATCATACTTCTGGAAAGGAAAGATGAAATCTATTATATATATTTATAACAGACTACGCTGCCACCTCATCATATTTCATCCACGTATGCAAATATTTTCTACATCAACTAAAAAGTTGACGTGTACGTCTTAAGAGTTTGCTCTACTCAATTTCTAAATTCCTAATTTTATTTTTCTTCTACAATTTCATTTTCTCCATTTTAATTTTTTTCAATCATTTCTTCAGCTCCTCTTCTTCCTTCAACAATATCTATAGTCTCTTTAATCCATGCTTTTGCTTCTCCTCTTCCTTTGACAATTTCTTTAATCTCTTTAATCCCTAATTTTTTTTTTGTATTCATTCCATAATTTTTTTTCTTCTATATTCTAATTTTTTTAATCATCTTCTACTTATGCTCCCAATTCTCCTCCCGCATGTATGTAATTTCTTTTTAAAAAAACTCTCAAATTATTGTTGATTTCATTCTTGAGTTATATTTGTATTATATATGTTATTCGTTCACTTAACTAACCCTGCCAACTATTCGTTCATTCATAAATGTTGACTTCCTTAATTTGTTATTTTAATTAAAGCAGGAATTTGATGGAAAAAAGGTCATGAAAGATATTTGGAACCATAGAACCGCTGAACTATGTATGTAATTTCTTTTTTAAAAAATCCTCTAATTATTGTTGATTTCATTCTTGAGTTATATTTGTATTATATATGTTATATATGATATGGTTCAATGTTGATCTTTTAGAAACCTCCCAACTATTCATTCGCTCATAAATACTGACTTCCTTAATTTGTTGTTTCAATTATAGAAAGAATTTGATGAAAAAAATGTCATGAAAGATATTTGGAATCATAGAAACGTGGTCTGTTAGTGATTATTATCAAATTGTATTCGTTTTTTCTTATAAGTTATTTTTTAATATTATTAGTCATTTATCAATGGAAAACCCCTCCAAAATCTATTTGATAATATTATTTTATAATAAATTATAAAATTATTTTACAATTATTTATAATAAATTTATAATTTATAAATTATTTTATAATTTGATAATAATTTATATTATTATCAAATTATTTTATAAGTTATTTTATAATAAATTTATAAATTATTTTATAATATTATTAATCATTTACCAATGATAATAATTTATATTATTAGTCATTAAATTCAATGAAAAAAACTCACATAATCACTCATAAATATCCTCATTATTCCATTTATGATGAGTAATTATTTTATACGTTAAAAATTCAATTACTCATTAAATTCAATAGAAAAAAACCACCAAATCACTCATAAATATTTTTTTTCCAAATTATTTGTATTATTTATAATTAATTAGTATAAATATCCATCTCTCAAAAGAAAGTGACAACTGTTGATACAAACTCTATATTTAAAGTTTTGATGAAAAACAAAGGTTAATTAAGAAAGTTAATCATGATTCTAAAATGTTATGTTAATTTAACTGGTGTTTTTGAGTGAATTTAATTAAGAACATAATCAAACAAAATAAAGGAAACAACAACAAGATCATTCTACATCAAAACAGAGAATGATCTCCAGCTTCAAGAATTGATCATTACAGCATATTGATCAAACCTTTTCTACATTCTTAACAAAGAATCTGCCCAGGAAACTCACTCATATCTAATCAGTACATGGCAAGGAACAAGTAGGATTCATCCAAGCTCAAAAGGGCTATTTGATCTCAAAATTAAAAGGACTCAAAGATGGACAAAAGTCGTGACAGCTTGAAGAACTCCAAAAATTCAAATGTCAAGAAAGCTCAATCAATCTCGACATATGACAAGACAATTACAAAGGAAATCCAGAACAATTAAAACGGGAACTCCAAAATGATTATTTAAACTCAAGAACGATCATTCTAAAAACCAAGAATGTTTATCGTTCTCCGTTTTCTGCACCGCAGCAGCAGACCTGCAATCTGCTCAGTTTCAGCTTGCAATTCTTCTCCAATCTTGTCTAGTTAAATTTAAAATTGAATCTAAGACACGAAATAGAAGAAGGAAAGACAGAAAAAATGTATTCTATTTTACAACGATTAATATCACTTTAACCAAAAAAATATTATTATATTCTATATTGATAATAATAAAAAAATTTAATCAGTAAACAAGATAGAAAATTTAATAAAATAATTTTTTTAGTTATTATATTTTTTAATATATATACAAAAATCTTAAATGACATTCATCGTAGAATGAGGAAGTAGTTGATATCGAAAGCTAATCTCATAAATTCAAATTTGTCTTTGAGTTTTTCTTTTTTCTTTTTAAATAAAAATTATTCTATTAGCAAAATATTTAAAATGTGTTTTAAAAAGTCCAAATTCAAATTTTGAAATATATTTATGTTATAAAAATTTTAATTTAAAATCGTCCCAAGACATTTTACTTTCAAAAAACTTAAATTAAGTTTTATGGAAGTTTTTCTTTTTGTAATAACTTTTTTTTTTAATATAAAAAGAAGAAAAATGGGTGGTTTGAGGAAAATATGGAGGTAGAAGTATTGATTGTTGGGTGTGGGTTAAACTCATATATAGCAGCTGGCGTGAGCCCGTTGAACTCATATATAGCATTTTTAGATCCAATTTGTTTTGGTCGTATAGTTTGTCTTTTATTATAAATAAAGGTGATTATTCATCTATTTTCAATGTTTATTAAATTAGAATTTGCGGTATTATTTATTTCATTTTTTATTATCAGATTTAAACTTTCCTCTATCCAACAGGACCGGCCCTAGGTGTAGACTACCAAGGCTATCTGTCGAGGGCTTAAAAAATTTCTTTTTACTTAATGGAGTAATAATAACTCCAAAACTTTAAGATTCTCGTTGATAATTTTAAGAGAAATAAAACAAGTTAATAATGAAGTCTTTTTAGCCAATATAAGTATGCAAATAAATTTCTTAATAAATTTCACACAAAAGATAGTAAAAGCAACCAACACACCAGTCAATCAAAAGGAGAAATTTAGCAAATTAGAAGAAGCATAAAATTTGATGAAAACCAATATATTAAGCTAATTGGTTCATTGATGTATCTTTATAGCACTCTTGCACCAAACATAATATTTGTTTTTAGTTGCTTTATTTGTTGTTGGTTGCTTTAAAGGTTCATGCATTTTAAAAGTGTAGTGAAGAACATTTTGACATTGATTTGACATGTTTCAATTGATGATGTGAGAGACCCAATATGATTTAAACAAATAAAATTAGAGTTGTGTTGCATTATCTTTAAAAAAACATCAAAATTGATAAATTTTTATTAATTAAAGTGTTAGTGTGATATAACTTTTATCAGTAAATTAATATTATAGTGACTTCTTAACTGAAAGATGTACTCATATTCAAATCAAGAAAATATGAAAAAATATAATGTTGATATAATTGACAAAAAAAGTGTATAATAAAATAGATATTAATTAGCTTTTGAAGTATTTTACTTTTGTATTTATTGTGTTTATTTGACCAAATTTAAATTAATTTCATTTTTATAACAATAACATATTTCTTTAATATAGAAACTCAAATTTTCTATCTTATGGAAGTCGCATTTTTAAATAATTCGATTTGAGTTTCAATTTATAAAAGAAAAAAAAAAGTATTTTAAAGATAAAGAAGTGTATATTAACCAATAAGAATTTTAAGGATGATTCTAAATTCCAGTTTTATTTGTGATAAAAAGATTTTGTTAAAATCATCTAAAAGTGAAGCATGTTCTTGCTTAGCTCGAAGACGACAAAACTCCTGCAGGTGAATTACATCTAAGCTTAGCATCATTGTTCTATCATTATATTCATATTCACATTAATTTCCTTGTATATATTTTCAGAAGCTACTGTATTGACCAATGGGGAAAATATAAATTCTCCAACTATGCGCTTTACTCCCTTCAGAAAACGCCTTCTATGCGCTTGATAGTACTTTTGTCAATCAGCCACACCCTATTGAAACACTAAGTGATCCAACATCATATGGCTCATTCTAAGAGACCATGACTCCAGCAACTACCTTAAAGCTGTCAATGGAATCCTAATACAACATTCGAAGACTCTTGTTGGTAGAAACAGAACATGGAAAGATGCTGCTTCATTGCGGATATTAAAAAATATAATTAAGTGCAGTGGAATTTTTATGTGTTATGTAGAACATATATTATATTTATTAATTATCTCTTTTTAATGTTAAATATTTAACTATTAGTATTAAATATTTGGATTAAATGAAATATGTATTAAAAATAATTATAGTAAATAAGTCGAGAGTACTTTTATTTGTAGTAGTAAGACTTTTTAATAATAATAATAATAATAATAATAATAATAATAATAATAATAATAATAGTAATTAGAAGGAGTAAAAAAATATTATACTACTAATTATTATTTTTCGACAAAGTATTTTAATATAATTGAATGATTGATAATGTAACTATGCACAATTGAGCGTAGATTAATTCAAAGATCTAAACTTGTATGAATATTTCATAGTTATACTAAATAATTAAATGGTTAAAGTATAGTGATTTCTTAATTGAAAGAGAGTCTATGATTTTATATAAAAAATTGATGTACTCGATTGAAATCAAGAAAACATGAAAATATACAATGTTTATATGGTTGGCAAAAAAAGTCTATAATAATATATGTATTAATTTGCTTTCGAAGTATTGTGTTTACCGATCAAATTTAAATTAAAATCACTTTTATGATATTCTTGTTTGTTTAATATGTATGAATCAATTAATGCTCTAAAATTAATAGGTAGAGAAAAATTCAAGAATTTGTATATAACCAACCGATATTGTACCAACATGAGAATATTCAAAGATAACTCAACAAAATGACCACTTATTTCCACTATTACACTCCTATGCAAATTAGATCACCATGTACTCCAAAGAATTGTTTTTATAAATATTAATATTACACCAAATTATATCATTAATTATATAAATTATTATTATTATTATTATTATTATTATTATTATTATTCAAATACATATATTTATAGAATAATATTAATGATTCATGTAATTATTATTTAAATTAAAAAATTAAAAAAAATATTATTTAAGATAATCATGTCTCAACAAAGATTGAATTGATTGACTTTATTGTCGAATGAAAAAAAATATAGTAAATATCATTAAAAAAAATTAAACAAAATCAACTGTAATAATTTATTAAATCATTTTTCATCTCAAAAAATTTTAAAAAAAAAATTAATAAAATATATAAAATTTACTAAAATACTATTATTATATTAAAAAAAATCTCATTTTCAAATTTGTCTCATATCATCTACCAGATTAAAGCTTCCCATAAATTCTAAATTCTTAGGATTAGCATCCTTTTTAAATAAAATACCCCTTTTATGATCTACATTCTGTCAGGCCCAACATATATTGGATCTGAACACAACATTGTTTACTTTTTTTTAATCTGCCTTAAATAATGGCACAAGCTTTTTTTCTTTTTGACAAAAAAAAAAATGGATCTATAAAAATGGCACAAGATGAGCAATATGAAAACTCGGAGTACAATTTTTCACCACTTTCAAAAAATTCAAACTTTATGTTACTTAAAACAAAAATATATTCTGGCTAATTTAAATTGGTATTTTGTCAAAATTTTGAAAAACTTAAAAGCGAGTTTGTCATCGATAAATTCAAATTTTGAATCTTCAATTTTGTGAGTGGAGTTATTTGAATATCTAAAAGGTTGGTTTTTTAAAAGTGTTTGCATAAATTTGAGTTCTAATAGATTTATGTAAATGTCAAATTTGAAATGTGTGTAATAAAACTTTTGAAAATCTATCTTTTCTGGGCCAAGAGGCCCAATCGAGAATTATCCAATTTCTTTTATTTCTAACAATTAACATGATACGTAATTTACATATTTTTGTAATTTTGAGTATTAGTTTATTAAATTATGTAAAAAAAATTAAAATTACCTTTATAATAAAATTATAAATTTTTTAAATTAATTATTAATATTTTATTTTAAAGTTTAATATCAAATTTTATTAATTATTTTTTATATTTATATTTGATTAAATATTCATTTTCATTTTTATATTTAAAATTATATATATTTATATTTATATTTTATTATATTTCAATTTTATATTTTAAAATTATATATTATAAAAATAATTGAATAAATTACTATTTTTATCATATTATGATGATTTATAACTCAGTTTATATTCATAATAAAAATTTCAACTGAAATATAATAAAATAAAATTATAAACTACTTTATTATTTTATGTTAATTTATGAACTCTAATATTTTTAAATTTTATTAGACAAGATTCGTAATCAATCACTTGAAATCACATTATTTTTTATTTTTATGTTTTTTAAATGGTTTAAATTTTTGTATATTTATTTGACTTTATAAATACCAATACCCAATTTTTTCATAGGTATGAAAGCATTATTGTGATATAAATAAATAGAAGTGGGTGAAATCAAATGGGAAAGTTGTTGGTTGATCTGTAGAGAAGTTAATGTTTTGTCAATGTGATCTATAACCTTCATAACCCAATATCAACATCAACTAATTGGTAATTATAATGATGTCAATCAGATTGATTATATATATGCTACTAGTTGGTAGAATCACTAATACAATACTATTATATTCTCCGCCCTTCTTACAATAATTGTTACACGTAATTCATATAAATTTGAAAAAAATATATTAAAAATAAAAGAAAAGTAATTGTAATTTTATTAAATTATTTTAATTAACTCTCATTTCTATTTAACATACAAAATTGAATATAATAATTTAAATACAATATACATAATATTAAATCAATAATATAATTTTAAAAATTAATTAATGTTATGTATTCTCTCCTTATCAACTGACCTATTTACAATAAAAAAATTGTCCAAAAATAATTAAAACTTTAACATTCTCAATTCAATATATTTCGCTTTATATATATATAGTAATAGTAAATATACAAATTTGATAAAATTAATTTTGTAAAAATGATTATTACCTCTTTATATATATTATACATAAAATGATTAAATTAGTTAACTATTTTGAAACGAAGGAAATATGATGATAAAGTTTATATTTATCAAATTCAATAAGAAAGTTGAATAAAAAGAATCTTTTAATATAAAATATTTTATATTGGCATTAAACATTAACTATATATTCCTGCTAAATTATCTTATTTTACTCTACTTTTTATTATATTTTTTATTTATTAACATTTTAATGTAAAATTAATTTACAATTACATAGCATATTTATTAAACTCTTAATATTCATAGTCATTTATTCCTTTTCTATTCTGTTTATATATCTTGCTTCTGAAGCTTTTCACATGTGTTGCTAGCGTTTCGGAAATAGAGACATGTAAATGTAAAGTTAGTTATTCTTTTCACCAAATTGAAACTACTCTCTCATAATCTCATTTCATCTAATCTGTTTTTTGTGAGGGAGATTTTATAGCAACTTAAAAAACAAAATCAATAATTGTAACTTACCGTTTAATAAGTCGGTGTCAAATTAAGATGAACTATAGAATTGATATGTCTTGGAATTTTTAGTTTTATTAAATTGTAGGGTATAAAGGGCCCCAACACCATGTGATGCCAATTCCATGTTTAAATAATCAATTTACCAAACAACTAATTTTGGCCAATACTATTTTAGAAGATTGCTGACATTCGTAAATCTTTGGAGTTTTCTTGGTGTATGTTTGGCACAAATTTGTCTGAAATTTCATTCTAGCTACCATTTGATCATGCAATGCATGTATATGGCCCGTTTGTTAGTTTTTTTCTTCTTCTTTCTAGGTAATATTATTTTAAAATATTACGTTTAGGAGTTTTCATTTATTTGTTATAATTTTTATTAAAAAAAAATCAAAATTTGATAAGAATCTAAAAATTATTTTCAATGAAAACATATTTCAGTAGTTATTTTTATAAATATTTTTTCTTTTGAAAAAAATGATTTCATTATGAGACATACACACAATATTTTCTGGTTTATAAAAAAAATCGTTAACAAATAATATTTAATTTATTGAATGTCGAAATTAATTATTTTATATTATTTATAACAAATAGAACTTAATTATATTATATATTTTTCTCTAAAGTATTTATAGAAATGGTTGTAAATAGTGTGTTAGCCCTAATACGCGGTTTCGACCTTCGTGTACAATCTTTTATGGTTATATTCTAAAACGCGTATGAATGAATGAGTAGAGGATGGTGTGTTGTGTTTACAAACTATCTTTAACATTGATTTTTAAGCGATACCAAACTTTTAGTGTACCAAAATATATTAACGAGTTAAATATGAACATGTTCAAAGCAAGACAAAGTTAAGTCCACTTCAATTCAATTGCTATAAATTATAAATTGGAATTATCTTTGCAATGCAATGCTAGTGATCATGCAGTGCTAGTGATCGAATTTAATAGATTATATGAACATGTGTTGTTTTGAAAAAGTAAAAATTGAAAAACATATAAGTAAAATAACCCATAAATTCAATATCGTAAGATTTTAAGTAAAAATATGATGTTTAACTTATTTGTGTGATTACTTTTAATCCAATGATGATGATCTTTTGGGTTCCTCTGATGACCCAACAAGGATCACAACCGTAAATAGTTTATCATAACTAACTCTAAAGTCATGTCCATGAATAGTTGTTAAGTATATGACAATTAAACTCGTCTTATTAATACCTTAAGTTTTTTTACTGAAGATGTAATGTCCAACTCATTTGTGTAGTTGGTCTTAGTGCAATGAGATATGTGACGCAATAGTGGTATCAGAGGTAAATGTTGACTCATATGATCGACTCCTTCTATCGAAATAAATTTTTTCTTGAACAACGATGTTCAAGTAGTGCCTCCCGTTGATGTTGAGTGACAACAAGAGTAAAAATATATGTGAATTAAAAAGCTTCTTTTTGAGGAGAAGTTATCCAAATGAATGCAATAACTCACCATTGAAAGGGAGATATATATCAAGTGCGAGTAAGTGTCTCACATATGATAGAAAAGTGGTTGGTAAAAATTATATAAGTGAGAGAAATCATATACCTAATATCATTAAGGTTTTGAATTAAGATGTGGTATTCACCCGTTTGTGTGGTTGCTCATATTCCAATTTAATGATCTCTCAAGACCAAACAATAATATCCGAGTTGATGGTTGACTAAGGTGATCAATCTATGTACTCGATAATCTTTCTTACAACGACGGTCAAACGACGTGTCTTTTTTCTGTTGAGTATCAACATTGGTGCAAGTGTACCTGGATGTATCTTGTAGGATTGTGATATATAAATTCTTCTTCTAAATCACCATTCAAAAAAAAATATTTTTACATTCATCTAATAAATTACAAGTTTATAAACATAATCAAGAACTATTAAAATACGAATTTATGAAATTTTGATTATTGGAGCAAAATAATCAATATTTTGTTTTTTAGGAAAACATTTTGTTATTATTCTTCCTTTATATTTTCTTAAAAATTCACCAATGGATTTTGCACCTTTTGGTAAATCAACCAAAATTCTACTATTGTTTTTTTGAAATGGAATCAATTTCAATTTTAGTACCTTCTTTCTAAATTTTTGCATCTGGAAGAATAAATTGTTTCACTAAAAATTTGAGGATCATTTTCAACAAAATAGGTAAAAAAATCACTTCCAAAGGATGTCTCTTTTCTTTCTCTACTACTTCTTAAATCATCAGTTGAGTTTTTTTATTTTTTTTTAATATCTAAAGAAGGTTGATATTCAACATTGTCAACTTTCAAATGTTATTCACTTTTTAGTTTCAACAATAATGCTACAAGAAAGGAAATGATCACTTCTGACTTTTGAGAACAAGAAATGTATATGCAACACTATATGTTCAACATAAACAATCGATCAGAGTTTTAGAAATTATTCTTCTTTTCTTAGGATCTGGCAACATATATAATTTTAGCAAAACACCTCACACTTTGAAATTTTTAAGCCTCGGCATGTAACCTTTCCATAATTGCTAGGGTGTTTTACTAATAAACCTACGTGGAAATCGATTTTGCAAAAAACTTGCAATTAAAAAAACTTCACCCTAAAAGTTGTCTGAACTACCAAACAGTCATAACATTCACCATTTCTTATAAAGTCCTATTTAAATATTTCATTTATTCCATTTGATTCAAGATATATGAGGAGTTACCTCATGAATTATTTTTCTTTCACAATAATCATTAAAAGAATTATACTCTTATCCTCCTCTATCATATCTAACCCTTTTTTATTTTCCTACTCAATTGATTTTCTACTTCAACTTTGTATAAATGAAACTTATCCCTCCAGTGAATCTTGAAAAATATTCTATAAAAGTTATATAATATTTATTACCTTCTATTGACATGTTTTGTTCTAAACTAAGGGAATTAGACTCAAATTACAGAGAACATAAAAAAAAATTGATAAAATAATTATGAAATATGATCATTAGAAATTCACGTTGCATAGACTTTAAAAGAAATATTTGATAAAATAATTAGTGAATTATAGAAAAATTAATTAGTATATTTACACTGAATATGAATTTAAAATATATATTGTTGAGGACACAATGAGTCTCTTTTTTTCTAACTTGTTTACAAGCACACATATTAAATACTCAAAAGTTTTGGGAACTCTGGACTCTTTTACGTGACACTTTTTACTTTTTAAATATCTCATAAAACACTAAAAATCATAACATATTTACTATCCGATATTATGAGAAATATTATGAGAATATCTTCTATTTATTCAAATAACTTTTAGAGAAGGAACTAAAGGTTATTTGATGTTTGATTTACATACTCATGCCACCTTTGTTTCTAGGAATATAGTTTTTTATGAACATATTTTTCCATATGCTAATCCTAATTCTACTTCCTTACATATTAATAATGATTCTCATGACTCTTTTATTTTGTTTGATGATACTGACATGCCTTTGCCTAATATTGTTTTTGTTAATAACTTCACTAATGATAGTACTTCGTCTGCTCCATCTAGTCTTGATATTAGTCCTAACAATTTACATACTTCTCCTATATTTAATTTTGATGCGCATCTAGATACTCTTCGCATATCTTCCAGGTCTAAGAAGGCCCCTGCTTACTTTCACGATTTTGAGTATAATTTTACACATGCTAGACACCATAAGTCTAATACATTGTATCATTTATTCCATGTCTTATCTTACTCTAAATTGTCACCTTCTTTCTATCATTTCATTTTCGATATTTCTGTTGTTCGTGAACCTACCAGCTTTAAACAGGCTGTCACAGACAATAATTGGACTCAGGCCATGCAATCTAAACTAACAGCACTTGATCAGAACAACACTTGGACTCTTACTGAGTTACCACAAGGTAAGAAGTCCATAGGTTGTCGATGGGTTTATAAGGTAAAATATAACGTTGATGGTTCTATAGAACGTTATAAGACATGTCTTGTTGCCAAAGGTTTCAACCAAATTGAAGGCATTGATTATTTTGATACTTACTCACCTGTAGCCAAGCTCACTACTGTAAGAATCTTACTTGCCCTTGCATCATCTCATAATTGGCATTTGCATCAGTTAGATGTTCATAATGCTTTTTTACATGGAAATTTAGAAGAGGAAGTCTATATGCAATTTCCCCCTGGATTATTGGCTCATAATCCAATATTGTTTGCAAACTTCACAAATCTCTTTATGGTTTAAAACAGTCCAGTAGGCAATAGTTTTCTAGACTTTCCTCAACTCTCATTTCAAAAGAGTATACTCAATCTAACTCATATCACTCTTTATTCATTAAATCCATTTCCTTGTCATCTACTACCTTATTGATATATGTTGATGACATCATAATTTCTGGAAACAACATCGATGAAATATCCGAAATTAAATCCTTTTTGAATTGTACTTTCAAAATTAAAGATTTGGACCACTTGAGATACTTTCTTGGCCTTGAAATTGCGAGGTCCAAATCTGGTATACGTATTTCCCAAAGAAAATATACTTTAGATATTTTATCTGATGTTGGTATGCTTGCCTCTAAACCATGCTCTGTACCTATGCAGAAAACATATAAATTCGGCAAGGATTTAGGCCAACCTCTCTCTGATCGAACATCCTACTAAAGACTCATTGGAAAGTTGATCTACTTGACAAATACACAACCATGTATTAGTTATGCAATGCAACAACTTTCCTAATTTATGTCCAGCCCTACAAAATTTCATTATGACACTGCCATACAAATTCTCTGTTATCTCAAATTATCACCAGCCCAAGGCATTATGTTGTCTTCTTCATCCTCTGTTCAACTTAAAGCTTTTTGTGATAGTGATTGGGCCATTTGCCCTGATACTAGGCGCTCCTTGAGCAGGTTTTGCATTTTTTTTATTTGTGATTCTCTCATTTCATGGAAGTCCAAAAAGCAACCTACAGTTTCTAAATCTTCTTTTGAGGCGGAATATCAAGTCATGGCATCAACAATGTGCGAAATACAATGGTTCACTTACCTCCTTAATGACTTCAAATTGCCAACTATTGCACCAGCCCTGTTGTACTGCGACAGTTAGTATGCAAGGCATATAACATCTAATTCTTCATTCCATGAGCGTACTAAAGATATTGATTTGGATTGTCATATCGTCATAGAAAAGTTGCAACAAGGACTATGTCATCTTCTCTCTATTTATACTCATTTTCAGCTGGCGGATATTTTTACTAAGGCCTTATATTCTTCACATTTTCATACTCTTATTTTCAAGTTAGGCCTCACTACTATATGTGGCCCGGCTTGAGGGATGATCTTATTATATTTGTACCTAGTCAAAGTTAGTTAGTTAGGCTATTAATCATTTCTTAATTATTCTTTTAGGAAATTAAGATTGATAGCTTCTATATAAATTAGAGAATCTCTATTGTAGATATCAATTAATTGTTTTATAATAATAACAATTAATGTGAAGTATATTCAACATATTTTATTTCCAATACGAGGTATATTCAATATATTTTCTTTTCAATTATCACAAGATAACACATACATCACGCATTAAACACTCAAGTTTTGTGAACTCTTGACATTTCTACGTGACACTTGTTACTTTTCAAATATCTCATAAAACACTAAAAATGACAACAATAACATAATATAAGGTAATAAACTAAAATTGCAAAAAGAAAAAGGAAAAATACAATTTAAAGCCAACAGGAGATTAAGCCTATATGCTGTAAATAAAAGTTTCAAAAAGTCAGCTAGAGAGCTATACATAACTCCTCCCCTATCTGAAGAAACATATACGCATATTTTATTATATAGGAAATTCTTATAAAACATTTTTTTTTCAAACAAGATTTATTTACGGAGGGAATAATATACTTAAAAATTTAGACAAGATGTTTTTGTTTTGACTATATGTAGACAAGAGTTAAGAATATGAATTGCACAAATTGTCAAGTGGTAAGAAGTGTGCAAAGAAATTTCCCGTCTTGAATCGACTGTTCATATCCAAAAGGACTTTTCTATTATGTATGACTAGGGACATTGGATCACTTTCGTTTCATTTAAAAAAAAGGTTTGCATGTTGTGTCGTGTGTATGGTTGAAATATGATGTTTGCAAGATATATGTTGGGCAAGGCAAGTGGGAATCTTGAGAACAAATAAAATTAATCTTCTCTCATCACATAATCTAAATAAATAGTTAAAATCGTTTGAAATTTATTTACTAATTATATAATATAATATGAATTGTCAAATTTAAAATCAATAATCAAGTTTGATTATTGCATAGAATTGTGTATATTTTTATTTAAGAAAATTCAGGTCCAACAAAAAGAGATAATAGAAGAATATTTATATTCAGTTTATATTTATATCAGGACAAATTTTAGGATATATGTTAATTGTCGAACGTTGATTAATATTTAAAAATTATATAATGACATTTTTCAAACTATATCAAATTAATAATTTATGTTTTACAATTAAAACGACAACTTTAATAATATCATTAGACTAATTAAATTTTAAAAATTACAATTATTTTTTATCGAAATGATATAAATTGAATCGTCATTGTTTTAATCATTAAAACAATAAAAGATTTGTCGTAAATCATTATCAAAATTTTAAATGATGAATGAAATATTAAAAAGAAAAAGGAAAGTGTTGGTTTAGTTTAGTGAAAGGGATAGATGGTTGACTAAGAAAAGACTACATGGGATACACGGGTTAGGATGATTTTGTGAACTCACTTTACACCAATCATCATCGCCTAAATCCAAGCAACCACTACCTAACAATATGGGTATCCATACTTTTCATCCACACACTATCATATCCCTTTCCTTCTCCACCCTCTTATACTATGCTTTTTGCATTTTATTTTATTTTAGATGTAATTCATACATACTACACAAAATTAAACAAATATTTTTACATAGTTAATAAAATATAACTATTAAATTTATTAAAAATATTTAATATTAATTGTAATTATTTAAAAAATTAAAGTCTTGTATTTTTCTTTAAACAAAAATATGTTTTCCCTTTTTTTCCGTGCTTATCTGAATCTTCTCATTATTGAATCACAAGACATGTTACCAAACTTTGTGAACTTTTCCTACCAGCTACATTTTTGCTATCGTGCGCATGGAGTTGATTACGCTACGTCTGTACCCGTCATTGTCACGGTTTGGTACGCTAAGGCCCAGTTATGGCCCAATTGAATTAATTGATCTTTCCTCTAGCAAGACCAAACGAGTTATTATGTCCTACAGTAATAAAGGCACTATATAAAAAATTCAAAACATAAGGAAAATTAAGCAGAATTTAATTGCCAACTACGACTCTATAACAATAGCAATAAAAACAAACAGATTGGTAAGGGGGAAAGTGGTGACATTTTTTCCAAATTTTAAAAAAATAATCGTACGTGCCAACTAGAAAAATTGTAAAAATCTTATATGAAAATAATAATGTGATCGAAAAGAACAAAGTTTGAAAATGGGTTCAAACTAAAGAATAATAAATAATTGGGCAGGGAAGGGTTGAGATGTACCTTTCAGTATCTGACATGTGGCTTCATATTTGTCAAGTAGCAAGTTGTTCGTTGCATCATAAACTTGAAGAATGGAAAGTAAGAGGAGCTATTTATTGAGGATAATCATCCAATTTGCCCAACTCCACACGAATATATAGTTGAATTTTTTGGTACCAACAATTGCCAGAAGCTCAACAACGATCCAATTGTAACTAAGCTTGTAGGGTTTTTATTAGGTATCACTCTGCTGGTCCTCAGATATGATTCATGCCTTTGTCCCATGCTTATATTGGAAATAATTAAATAACATATACGTACATTTGGATTCATTTTAATTTTTTTAAATTACCGTGATTTATTATGATTTTGTCGACCTTACTATTAATTCAAATTAAATATTTAAATAATTTGTCTTGTTTTTTATTTTTTATTTTTACTTTGTCCCTACCTTCTAAATCATGTTTAATTAGAAACTGGTGACAATAATTAACTACAAATTAATTTGATTAAGGTTATTTGAAAAGAGAGAAGAAAAGAAAAAAAGATGCAATTTGTGTAAGTGTAACTGTTTTGCCATAATAATCAAAGAAAGGGTTAATTGAAATATGAAATTAGTTAGTGTTCAGTCTTGAAGGACTAAGGTCACCCGAATATTATCAAAAAAGTAAGGGAAGACTGAAGAGGGCCACAATTGTCGTTTAGTAATTATTGCATAAAATAAACAGTGGTAAAAGAATGAAAGAATTGATGTAATTCATATTCAAATCAAAAAGCTTAGATTCTAGATATTTTTCCTAAACCTTACAAAATAAACAAGACTAGACAAAACAAGAGGAACTTTTTAACCACTACAATAGATTTTGTAGGACTTCATCAACGAAAAATATAACCTAAATAAAGATGATTTATAATCCTAAACCTTTCAATAAATCTGTTTTAATTCTAAATGATTGCATCACCGAATCCATATGTGTATATATATATATATGGACCTTTCTACGTGTGTTCCATCAGTATGTGGTAGAGATTAAAGAGAACAATCGTTGTTTAAATCAATCAATCAACTAAGGAATTTTTATTAAAAACGCATTAGATTACAATATGTTAGATTAGAAAGTGTGTTTAAATTATTCAAAGAGACTGGTATATATGTATTCTCTAGACGTCCCTAACCATAACATCTTTTGATTTCTTTTTTCCTATTTGTTATAAAATAACTTTTAAAATTTCAATTGTATTAATTATCTTTTATCAACATATTTTTAAATATGCTACATTTTTTAATTTATAATAATAAATTAATATTATATGAAAAAATTAATTAATTTTCTTTTTTTTAAGAATTAATTATATCTCCAGAAAGTAAACATGTAAAATGATATATTTATTAAAAAAAATAAAAATTATATATTAGATTTGAAAGTGTTTGAACCTATGCAAAGAACTACGGAGTATATTTGTACTCTCTACATGCCGAAATATAATAGATTTTGAGTTTTTGTTTTCTGTTGGTTGTAGGAAATTTTTGAAATTTTAATTATATTAATTATTAATTTTTATATAATTCATTTTTCATCAACATATTTCTAATTATGTTATATTTTTTGTAATTTATAATATAATAAATATAATTTTTAAAAATTAATTAATTATTTATCTTAAAAGTAATCTTTTAAAATAATATCTATATATTAATAAAGTTAGTAATATTATTAATTTTTTAGTTATATTTAGAGACCGAGTTTTATAATATATATATATATATATAT
>JBBPBS010001017.1:14526625-14543957 GCA_037974835.1 Cicer judaicum
TTATATAATTATTATTATAAACTATTGTAATCAATTATTAAATCGATTTTAAATTGAACATACAATCTCAATAAATATAAAGCGAAATATAATAAACTCTAATCAATGTAACTATATTTTTTTTAAAGTATAAATTTATTATTGAGTTAAGTATATATTTTTTTTAAAGAATATTATATTAAATAAATATTGATAATTGATAAATATAGTAATAAATAATATAAAAATTTAATAAATTATTAATATAATTTTTATTGTAATTATAATAAATATTAGCATACACAATTTATAAAAGACAGAAGAACAGAATAAATCAAAATAAATATCAAATAAAAGAATAAAATTATATTTAAATCTTATATTTTTTAATAAATATTTAGTTATATTTTAATCAAAATATATTATATTGGAGAAAAGCTAGGGGCAGTTGAGGGGCCCAGGGTGATGACGGTAGTTGAGAGGGGACCCACCGCCGCAACAAGGCACATGTGCCTACGTTGGACGGCTACCAACTACAGCCACATAGCTTACACGGTTTGGTAGAGTTCAGTGGAGTGTTCCTTCCTTATCTTACCACATGTTATCTTTCTCATTCATTTAATATTCAACTCACTTTCTTTTATAAATTCATTTTCATTTTCATTCGGTTATATCAGCTTCTAAAGAAAAAAACAACTCAATTGTTTCCCTTCAAAGGAGGGTTGAAGTTTATAAAAAAAAAGAATTAAATATAGTTTTAGTTTTTATAAAATTTAATTTTTTATTTTAATTATTATAAAAAAAATAGAATTTTTTATTTCTATAAAGTTAGTCGATAAAATTTTATTATTTGCTGAAAAAAAAATTTGATTGTCTTTTAACTTTAAAATATTTTAATAATCTTTTGTAAGTATATGTAAAATATTATAAAAATTTAAAAAAATTTAATTTATTATGAATTAAATATGTATTTTTTAATATACAAAGTTTAAAATAAAAATATAAAAAATATAGATATAGAAATAGAATTTTAAATTTATTTTTTGTAGTGAATTTTTTATAATGAGTTTGTTCACCAGTGTTTAGTTACAAAACTTTCAGTTTTTAGTGAATTCACGATTGAAGTTATGTTAAATTGATTTTTTTATTTATTAAATTATTAATAATAATAAATCTATAATAGTTAATAAATTATATTTAATGAATTATGTTGAATTTATCGTTGGAATAAAAATAAATTAGTTGTTTTAAAATGACGTAACACAACATACACTATCTAATAAACCTACGTTGAATTCACCGTTGAATATGTTGTTTGATGTGCAAATAATTGACTACGTATGAATAGTTGCAACACTGAAATAGGAGTTTTAGGAACAATTGTACTAGAAGAATTCAAGGGTACATTAACATTAGCAAGTTCGAATAGTGCTTTTGTTGTCTTCATTGAACTTGCCAATTCAAATTCATGAGTATGAGAATTCGTGGAACCAAAGCAGAGATCCTATCTCTATAGGTGCAATTATTAGTAATCAGGGAGGGCGACCATAATTTTCGAATTTTGTTAACATAATATGAATAATTACTTCTCTCCAAACAATGTTTATTCCAATGTACATGGCCCATATTTAATCCAAAAGTACATTGCACAATCCAATCTTCTAAATGTAGCCTTTGACTCATTTGTCATTTGTGTCGTGAAGGAGGATGCCTCCACAACGTACCTACAAGGTTATGCTCACTCTTACACGTTTCTTCAGTGTTAAGCTTGATCCAATCACCTTCAGATTTATTTTATCCAATATAGATAGTTTGCATCAACTATGATGATTGATGCAATTAGAGCACATGTATATATCAACAACAAATTAACCTTTGGGTGATCAACGTTGGATTCTTCGATTTCAAAGTTTCCAACAAATCCCAAAGGATGCTCCCATCATAGTATACTAGATTCATGCTCTAAATTATGATCCAAACCATGGTTCTATCGATGTTGAAATTATGAGACCATAGTTGCAACCCCAATTAGTGATCATATATCATCAAAGGCCCACCATTGCATCTTTCTATTAATATTGTTTCTCTGAATTTTTAAATACTTTCTTTTAGAGTAAAGGGTAAGATTCCATTCAAATTCTTTCATCCACTAAAAAAATGTTTGAAACAAGTTGTCATTTCAATGCAATTGAGCAAAATGGGGTTATAAATTAGAGAAATTAGTAACATAATTATTAGGGACTTGAGACAATAAAGAAGTATTAAAAAATAAAGTGTAGAGTTTAATATCCGATGTTAACAAATTATAGCTCCCACTCTATAATAAATTAATTAACCATGAACATTTTGTCTATTTATAAAAATTAAAAAAATTAGTTTTGGCAGCATGTAAGAGTGAAGGTTGATATTTTGACTATATGATGACTGTACCTATAATGGAGCCCATAGCATGGCCATAAAACGTACACATGTGTGCTCCCACTTATCAAGTTGGTTAAGGTACTATCAACATTATGTGATCCATATTTATGTACACACACATGTATATATCCCCAAAAGAGTGTTTGATAAAAAGTACTTCTACCTAACAATGGCTTATGTAAGACACCCTTGTCTGTTATTTGATAATCTCCAAGGTCAGTCATCTTTATGCGGTGAGGATCTATAGATGAATCCAAAGGACCCACTCCAATACAAGTCATGCATGTGATGTGGTTGAAGGTTGTACAACTTTAACAATTTCGCTAGTAAAGTAGAAAACAAATTTTTATAATTTATTTCGTAACTGTCTTCAAGTTGACTTGCTGTGTTAGACCAAGATTTATGACTCTTTTCTTACTATTGTTTTCAAATATTTTTAAATTCTTTTTTTTTTCTCTTATAATTTTTTCTGGTTTAAAAGACAATATTTTTAAAATAAAAAAAATAGATATTTTTAAAGCAAAATGTAACTTTTATAGTATTAAAATTTCTAATAATTAATATTTAAATTTTTAAATTTTAAAATATAGTTTTTATTATATAATAAATAAATTTTAAATAATTTTGATTTTCACATTTAATAAAATATTAACAATATTAAACATGCATATTACTACTGATTTTGGTAGTTGCAAAATATTCCTTATCCCATGCTAGCACTCCTCAAATCCAAATCAAAACCAAAAATTATAAAATAGATTGAATATAAAATAAAATAAAATAAAATAAATAGTATATTTTGTGGAAGCTTCTAATGTCTCTACCTAACACCTTTGAAAAAGCAAAAGGGGAGGGTTGGGTTGATGGTTGAAAAGTGACTCCCCATTATCTGTGCCTGTGGTAAGGCCATAGTTTTTGGGATCTGGTTGGAAATTAGCTACCACCCGTTCTGTCCTTTCTGCTTATTGTTATCTTAGATATATATGTCTTAATTACTTTTCCTAAACGCACTTAATCTCTTTTCCGTATCCTTTTTAATATTAGTTCTCTTCTTTTTAAACTTTACTTTTTATTCTTTATTTATATCTCTACTCTCCATATTTTATTGATTCAATAATATTATTTATCTTTTTTTATGTTTCTTTTCTAATTCATTATTTTATTAAATCTAAAATGAGATTAGTTTCTTAAGTTTTTTTATACAAGAAGAATTTTCAAGTATATCCATCAGCCACAATCTTTGATATAAAAAACCAACAAAGTTTAGTCTAATTTGGAAGGTTGTTGTTCATGCTTATAGTTGTTAAAAAAAACTCAATTCGAACCATAAAACAAATTGTTTTGGTGAACTAATAAGTTGATATGATTTTTATACACAACCACCTACATTAATTGAATCTTAAAGTAATTGAACTTGAATTAAGACACTCGATTTCAATTTTCAACAACTGTTTAGTTCAAATCATAATATATTTTTAAAAAGGATTTTGCATGAGATCGTTTTAATAGTTTATTAAAAATTCTTCACAATATTTCACAAATCTAAATTAAAAAGAACATTACATTGTAATTCTTCGTGAATCGTATTAACATTTCACGAAATCGTAGAGGGGTATACTAAATCTGTGAAATTGTATTTTGTTCACAAATCATTTCAAATATCTCTCAATCACTTAATCTTAATCGATTCTACAACCTATGACTCATGCTCAATCACAAAATATCTAGGTATATTTCATTACATCTCTTTCATTAGTCATGCTCCACAAAGTTTCAGTTTATTGTTTGGAGACATTTTTAGTAGAGAATTTATAAGTGTTTTGAGACTTGAGGTCGTCTTTTACTTTAATAAATTTCAATTTTAATTAATCTAAACTTTCCGTGCAAAAAAAATAATTAATTAAAAAATAATAATTAATTAATTAATACTGAATTGACTTTATCAATCACTCTTATTAGACATATAACCATATAATTTGAAAGAAAAAAAAACATCTTACACTCACAAAACTACTAAAAACCAATAAAGACCATTTAAATGAGTCAAAATTAATAAATTTTCATATTCTTTTAATTTATAAAATAAAATTTGCCTCATATGTACAATCAATATTAAAAAACATGAACATTAACTCTTAAAATATTTTCATAATATATATATATATAATAAAATATAATTGCATCACTATAAAATTTTTCACACTGATGTTCATACTAATTAAATTTTAAAAAATATACTTGTTAAGTAAATAAATGTCCAAAACAATTTTTAAAGTCCAATAACTGTTTATACCACATATATAAACTTTATTATTATTATTATTATTATTATTATTATTATTATTTTATCTCAAATTAATCCAATCATGTGATTATTTTAAAATTTAATTTTGAAAAACAAGAAGAATGCAGAAAAATAAAATATTTGATGATCAAGTTTTTGATAACTTACACAGTAGTAAGAAAAAAACATTTTCGTTTTGTTAAATATAAATATTATTGGGTTGGGGGAAAACATCCTTATTAATCCAATCGAATTGCTCTCTGACCCCACGACATGACCCTTAGTTAATGCGGCAGATATAATTTGAATGGTAGGTAGGATCAATTCACTACCCATTTTATTTTAGTTGCTCCCAACTTTAAATGTGATTTATGCCATTTACCTATTAAAAACTTCCTTATACATATATCGTCAACACGCAATAATGTAGCTACAAATTAAGAATACTCGCACCAAGTAAACCACAATTTCATCGAACCCAAAATTATGACAAGAGAAAAGACATTTCCCCAACTACCATTACTTTAGCTAAACCCACTTCAAAACATTCTTTAAATACCAAACCATTATTTTGTTACAATGCTACATATTGTATACTACCTTAGTAATAGTGAATACAATTTGACCGTTGCTATGTTTGATTATATATAACATATGATCAAACCAAGTACCTAATAATATTAATTTCTTTGGATCCAATATATCTTCTAGATTTTACCTGTCTAATAATTCATGTCTCTAACTTTATAGTTGTAAATAATAATTATATGGTGTTGTAGACATGTTCATCACGAATGTACCACCACATTTAGAAGAGCATAGTGTATAATGGATATGTGTGTAAGGTAAAAGAAAGAAAGAAAGAGAGGCAAAACCTAGGTAGGTTCTCATGTATACATGCCAAAGTTAAGAAGTCGGTTGGAAGAAGGCCTAACAAAATAAATAATTGTTAGGAGGTTGGTAGAATGATGCATGTGGTTCTATGCAAACAATGCTTCTTTATTTCACGTTTTAGATAATGTTATATTATGTTTCTTGACATGTATTGAGCTTGCTATTATTGAGAGCGAGTGGAAACATAGGAAGATAAAATTAAAAAAATATATATACAATGGAATTTTTTTTTCACATGATTAAGCCACATATTTATCTTAAGCATCTTGTTCCTATGATAAATATTTTAAGTAATTAAGATTTCTATTAAGAATTTTCTGAATAATATTTTACTAAGGTTTGTTATGAAATGAATAAAATATTACACATATAGATGTATATGTGACATTATTTTAAAAATAAATTAGGTATACCACTATTGAGTGTCAAGAATTTATCTCCTCCTCTCACAGCTTATCCACTTATGTAAACATGAATATACCTATCATTTCCTTTTCTTTTTTCTTTTTCTCCAAAAAAGATAACCCAAAAAGTCTCCAAAAGTCCAAAAGAATCTAAAAATAGATATCAATACGAAAGAAAAAAGGAAATGAAGATCATTACTAGGACTAAATGGTCTATAATATTTTGTGACACATGAATGCATATATATAATATTCAATATTAACAAAATAAGAAAAAGAATTTAGAGTTGGAGATTCTTAGCGCAATTGTTTGATAGATGCATGTGAAGCTGCGAAGAAATAGACACCAAAACCCTGGCTAACAGCATAAGCTCATGATGTAAATATTAATCAATTAATTAATTAATTGACCAATTAAGATAAGAATAACCAAATGACTTGGAATGTGATGAAGCAGATAAATTATTATATTTTATGCAGTTAAATATAATTAAAAGAGCTGTCATTACTCATTCCATTAGGAAACTGATTGAATCCTGTAGATAAAAATAAAAAGCTTGTCAACTCATTCATGAAGTAAAAAATCAAAATCAAATTCATAATATATTACTACCATTAATTACCTGTTGAGAAATAAATTTATCAAATAAACCTAATTAACATGACAAAAGAAATGGAAACAGGAAGAATTAGAATTTTAGAATTTAGATGAAAGTAACAAGGCAAAAAAAATAGCCAATAATGTTTAGCTATACTGGTACTACAACTATATATCTTATGCATCAACAACTAATATTATTTATACAAATTAGATAAAAAAAAATAAAAATAAAAAAAGTTTATCAAAATTAATGGAAGAATTTAATTCTCTCACTTGAAATAATATACTCTTTTTCCAACACTAGCTATTTGAATTGTTCATTTCATTTCATTTCCAAACCAGTATAATCCCAAACAGCAGATTTCAAACCCAAGAAATCATAAGCTGGAGCAGTAGTAGCTTTTCCACTGTTACTAGTATTCTCACAGCTACAATCTTTACTGTTCTGCAATCCCAAACTACAAACAAAACAGAGATTCCTCTCTGTGTTTTTGAATGCTTCATCATCTTCTTGTTGACGTGGAGGACTAATTGTTAGCTCAAGATTCAAGTCAGGACATCTTTCTGAAACTGAATTAGACCCTTTAACCATCTCTTCATGATGATGATTATGATGATTATGATGATGATGATAATGATGGTGATATTGTTCTTGTTTAATAGATGAAGCAAAAGATATTGTTTTTGGTGTTGTTGATGAAGGAATTGTAGTAGTTGATGCAGATGCAGCAATAGCTATAGTTACAGTATCTTGATTCTGAGAATGAGAATGAGAATTTGAAACTTCGTTTATAGGTCTATGAGTTGCAGGGTCAATTCCTCTGTTCAAAAGTTTTCTTCTTATGTGAGTGTTCCAATAATTCTTAATTTCATTATCTGTTCTTCCTGGTAATCTTCCAGCTATCAAAGACCATCTAAAAAAAGAATAGTAATTTAGTTAAATTTAGAAAATGGGTGTTTTTCAATGATGAAAAAGTTTTGATTTTTTGATTAATATTGAAGCTTACTTGTTACCAAGGAGACTATGAAGTTTGATGATGAGTTCATCTTCTTCTTCTGTAAAGTTACCACGTTTAAGGTCTGGTCGGAGATAATTAATCCACCGGAGACGGCAACTTTTGCCGCATCGGAGTAGACCAGCTGCTTTAGGAAGAGATCGCCAACAACCTTCACCATGTGCTCTAATATAAGATATTAATCTATCATCTTCTTCTTTTGTCCATGCTCCTTTGTTTGTGTGTGCTTTTTCACAACATGGTGATCTTCCCATCTTAATTTTATTATTTCAGACACTACTTGCTTTTGTGTTCTGTTGCTTAAAGAACAAAGCCAGTCTAAGAAGGAGTTGAGGTATGATTTTATAGGGCCTTTGACCCTTAAGAGAGAAGGGGACAGAGAGAGAGAGGGAAGAACCAAAAATTGCTTCTAGATGTGAGTTGGTGAGACAGGTTAAAGAGAGTGGCTGTTGGCTATTATTTTTTTTTTTTTTTTGTTCTCTCTTTCTATCTAATATCTATGATGATATATATATTTATATAGTTTATTTGTTTCAATGATATAACGGGTTAAAAAGACATTAACTATGGGTTACCTTCAGGTTGGTGTAAAGTAGAATAAATTAAGTATGGGCAAGGCAAAGACAAGATGTGATCACTTGCCTCTTTTAAGAAAAAAGAGAGACAACAATTTATATCTCATACGCATTATCTCTGATATTAAAACTCTATAACTTGTTTGTTTAACTTTCATCAGCTAAAAAAAAAAAAAAAAAATTAGTCACCAATTCTTTTCTTCAATAATTGTGCAATAATTTGTCTAGCTGGTGTTATGTAATGAGTAAGGCACCTCTGTAATTAATCAATTGGAAATTAATGAAATTTATTATTATTTTCATTTACAGAACATCGGATCCATGGAATCGAAATTAAAGTTAATTAGATTGAAAATTGACTCCAAATAAACAGATCTAACTACCCGAATTTTAATATTATCATCTTACAAAGTTATAACATCTCATCTTTCTAGTACTTTATTTTATAAAATAAAATAAAAATATTAAAGATACACTTTAATCACAAGAAGGTGGCATGTTAATCACAAGTGTCAATCAAATTATTTTTTTAATTTATATTAGTCCCATGAAAATTTTAAAAATAGAGAATTAATTAACCAATGAAAAACAATAGAACTTCATGTGGGTTTAATTTCCCTAATAAAAAAAAAAAAAAGCCATTTCGGTAAGTTAGTTGCAATAGGTAATTCAATGAAAGAAATGTCTTAGTAGTTGGGTATTCATGTTGGGAAATATAGAGATGGTAATGGTATTTGTGGTTCTTTATTCTATTGGTGCATTATCATTCATTAGAGATAAAGAGAGAGGGTAGATCAAATAGATAGGTTTCTAGAAGTATTTGAGGTTGGTTTTCAATGAAAGATGGTGAAACAAGAGAAGAGGAGAATAGGAAATGCCAAAATGAGTGTGGTTGTAGTTGTGGTTGTACATGGGCTTTGGTTCACCTTCCACTTTTTTATTTTATTTTATTTTTTCCTTTTTCCACAAACCTTATGATGCAAGTTTAGGAAAAGTAGCATTACAAAAGGTTGGGATTAGGGGGGCCTTATTCACCTTTTTGTTCACATCTTCTTCTCCAATTTTATCATTTCCTTGTGAATGTCAAGTGGATGGTAAGAATTCAAATTCATGGGTACATGTAGTTTTCAAAGAGGGAATAGTGAAAAGATTCTGAATTTAGTTTTTATTTATTTAATTAGTATATTAAGAATCATTTGAACAAGATTATATGATTTAAATTTTAATATAAATTTTATTTTATCTTTAAAATAAAAATCAAACTTAAAATTTAAACCATCTATATCGATTTAATGGCCACAATATATTAATTGCATAAATATATATCTATACAGTCCCTAATTTCGTTAAATCTAGATATGAGTCCACATGGTTAATTTTTGGAAGTATTTCACCCACTTTTTCAACCTTTTCTGACTGTACTTTCAATTCAACAAGTCCAAATCCCCCTCAATTGTATGTTGAGCATTGGCATGGTTTATAGTACCACACCCATGTAAATAATAATTTTTGATGTGTATATGGTAGTGTATTTGATTTATTTAAACATACAATTTGTATGTTTGATTTCAATAACCGCATTGATTTTACACAGGTCTTTACGTGTTAATGTGCAAAAGAAATTAATTGAGTCTGTTTTGAATTTAAAGAGAATGAAGAAGAGAAGTAAGATGATGTGAAAAAATATAATTGAAATTTGTTTAATGAGATTGTTAATTTATTCGGTGAGGCAACAGCACTACCTAACTATGTTGGATAGGTACCGAAAAGATGCAATGTGCGTATGATACTAAAGTTACTACTACTAATAATAAATGATGGATGATGAAACGCGTAACTACTCACATCAATTAAATTCAGCATCACCCTTGGTCGCTATCGGTTGGGTGTAATTATTACAAGAGATCAGCCTATAATGGCCTTCTTAGCTAACCCAAAAAGGAGGAGCAACCTAAGCCCTTAACTCCCCAATTAGTCTTGCATACCAAATGCAATATTTCTCACATGCAAAAATAATACTTTCTCCTTTTCTTTTTCAAAATATTTTACTCATTCAATTATTTTTTATATATTAAAAATATATATAAATAAAATAGATGATAAAATATTATATTAAAAATAATATTAATTAAATAAAAAATTAAAAAATATTGGAGAATCGAAGTAGCAGTAATAAGTAATTAAAAAGATGAAAATATAATAGGAGGAAAAAAAACTTGGCTCATGCATAGAATAGAATAGAATAGAATAGAAACTGTGGCGTACGGTTTGCATTTGCATGATTGTTTCTGTATAGTGACAGCCAGCACAGCAACACGAGTTTTGTCATGTGCTTAGGTATTCGTGGGAGGTTGTCCTAATTTCTGAGAGGCCTTACCTTACCTACCTCTGGGGTGTCCTCCACATGTGTCTTACTGAACTTGATATACTTTTTCTGCTATCTTTATATTCTATATCCTTGGATAAGATTTAAAAAAAGGCCATTATTCAATATTCAAGAATTACTACCTTGCTAACATAAATGAGAATATCTTTTTTGTTGTTTTAATTATGTAATACTATTGGCAGACACCACCCTGCAGATTCCGATCTACCTTACGTCTGTCTTACATTGTTTTTTAGCAGAGTCTTCCTTTTATTCCTTTTACCGCTTTTCATTCGTTTCCAACTTAAATTTTAAATAGGACAGATAGTTCTCCAGCCTGCAGATATAATGGACGAGATAGATATACTAGATTGAGAGAGGAACACCATCTGGATCTTCAGAAAAAAGCATTTAAAGAACATTACGACTCATCTAATCTGAATTATTAATTGTCGTAACTCTTAAGAGACAGTGCCAGCGATATCTTCATAGATTAGGAAGAAGAAAAAATCCTACCGTTATCAAATGCTCATATACTGGTGACAAATATGCATAGTTAACATCTTACCTACTATGTCCCCATCAATATTCAATGCTTGTTTGAATGCGTTAGGGTTAAAAATATCAGTTCTACTATTTGAACTTGCATGCCTGATATGTGCAATGTACCACAAGTGGTGCACAATTACTAAAGATCCAATATTTAAGATGTGTTAAACATGAATCAGTTTCTCTCGGCTAGTACAATGTTGCAGTTATAATAATTCTTGTAGATTATAATCCCCTGTTTTCGAGTCCTGACTTGCTCACAAATAATATACACTAACACAACGAATTAACTACCTTCCTTTTCTGATCTTCCAGAGAAAACGAACTCATAACTAGGACTACTGAAATTAGTTTGTACATACTACATAGTAATGATGCTGCTCTAAAATGGAATTCTCAGTTGTATTTATATTTATAAATTATAATCTATTCATATACTCAATAGCTTTAGACTGTAGCATTATTCTTATTGGTACTAAGAAAACATAGACTGAAACTGCAAAAATGAACCCTATACTGCATTAAGGACCACACAGACATGACATCAAACAGAGATGAGCAAATCCAAGCCTACTTCCCTCTTTTGTGAACTTCATACAAGTAACCGAGGATCACCACTGCAGCGGTAACTGCAGCTCCTACAGCGCTTTGTGCCAGTATGGTCCCATCCTGAGGAGAAGTCACCTTTGAACTTGGCACAAAGCCAAGCTCTGAAAGTTTCTTATGTGATTCAGCATAATCTCGAAAAAACGCATCCTCGTCCTGCCAAAGGAAGAGTTAGAAAGAAGAGAAAAAAACAAGAAACAGTAGACAGATTCAAAGATGGATCAACAGCAGTCAGAACTTAGATGGATGCAAATAGCCACCCTATTGATTTTCTTCAATGGATTTGGAGCAAAACAGAAACTTCACACAGATGTCTTGGATAGGTCAGTCTACATATAAATGCTCTAATATGCAAGTTATTTAGTTTAATGTAGATCTTGAAGCTTATTAGTGTATAGTAGAAGGAAAACAAGACCAGCGTATGGTCAGTAGCTTGCAGAGTAGAAAGGGCCTATATCTATTGGATTTGACTCATCTAAAGTGAACAACTTACTATAGATAATAAAGTGAATAATATCATTATCAATCATTGATGATAAAATGAGTGGTTGATATTATGTGCACACGCATGACCTATCATGGATGATTATAATATCAACAATTGATTCACTCACTTTACCAACTTCTCATTTTAGAGGAGTCAAATTCATATCCACACATATTAAATAAGAAATCTGTTGGTTTTACCACCCAACTAGCTCAAGGGGAAATCTTCGGAGATAGTCTCAAATGGCATTAGTAAACTACAAACCACGATTCTTACGAGGAAGAAGGGCTTCCAAATCAACTGCTACTTAATATAATGAGTTCCGATCAAAAGATTGATCCAAATAACAATGCAACAAGCTTACAAGCTTGGGGCATTTGTAACCAGATTGCAAGTTACAAATGGACTAATGAAATGGCTATTGAGAAGCCTTGATTGGCATGACAGCACCAAATCAGTTTTCAGCAGGAATTATATACATGTGATTTTAATTAAACAATCCCAATTACCTTCGCATACAGCTCAACATATTGGAGAAATGCAGGATCATCCAACAAAGCCGCATCTGTTGGAAGTTTAAGCAGTCCAGTGGTATTTTCTTTCAAAAGTCCCCTGATATTAACAACGATATTTAACAGTAAATAAAAATTAAGCTCTTATCATGTTAAAGTCTACAAATGTCCTTGAAAATAAGGCAAAAAATGACTAATAATGCAAAAACATAAGTCTTACACAAAGTATGAGTTATCAAACTTCAGAGGGTCCTCTGTCCAAGGGCCATCAAACCCAGATCTCTCTGGATGTGCTCTTCCCTTTTAACACGGAAAACAAAATATGAATTTTTGGCCATATTTACAGCAAGTACTAAAAAGATATATCTGAAAGAAGAATCACCAGTGTATGTGCCCCAGACAGTGCAACAATATCCTTGTCAGTCAAGCCCATACGATAAAAGATATCACGAAGATGTGACACACCTACCAACAGCATTGAAATGTTTATATGCTTTCATATTACTTTCTTAACCTCGTTGATGTGAAGTGGGAAAAAACTTTCACGGGCAACGGTAAGATATATACCAAGTCCAAGCAATGTTATCAATAGCATATTGCAGAAAAATAGCGAAATACCAAAAATCTGCTATGTGAACTAGCAGATAGCGTTCCGGTCAAACAGCGGAGGCCGCATAAAGGTTGAAACAAGTCAACATATATTAAAAAAAAGATGTTGCATAAAAATAAAAAGGGAATGTAGCCATAGCATAGCTTATATATTTAATGATATGCATATTACAGTAAATATAGGAGCAATACTCACTAACTCTTTAGATTTCTATTATAAAAATAAATAGGCCATGTTTGACACTTCATGCAAAATCTTCAGTTTTATTGTTTATAAAAAACCAAAAATTTCTATTTTTTCCACTATTGCCACTATTTCGGCTATCAGAAATTGGATTATCGGCCGCTATTGTCCTAGTAGCGAAACTAAGATAGTGTTGCGGTTTTCCTAGAGGATTCATTGAAATCCACAATCTATAGCGCTATAGTGCTGATATCACCGCTATTTGACAACATTGAGCCCAAGTGAACGAATTTGCAGTACCACTGATAAAAAATTAGAATCTCACCTTGTTTAGCATCAGGAAGCCTCCCTTCTCTGGTACTTACTTTTGAATCCTACATGAGATAGAAAATTACAGAACGGTGAAATTCAAGGATTTCACAAACAGCTAATTTTCTAATAAAAGGTATGGCACAACATACTCTTCTTCCAGGAGTGAAATCGACTGTGGGTCCCCCAGTAACCTCAACTGCAACAACACCTGCAAGCTGAAAGTACAAGAGAAAGAAATAATTTTTGTTCAGATTCACATAATCTATGTGGCAGCTGGTTTAGTTCTTCATCACTAACGAATTCATATAAAATCTGGAGTCAATATGTACTGGAATTAAACAGTTTATATAATTATATGTGATATACAAGAAAATTCAATAAATGTCTTTATTCGATAGAAACTTATACAGTCATTAAGGGACTCTTATATTTTCAAAAACTAAATTCCCAACAGTGGCAAATCTTTAAATTACAATACATGAAAATCAAACGGCGTTCAACTTCATTGTAGAAATATTAGGCCTTAAGGTCGGAGGCATGTCGAAAACTAGTCACAAAAGAAGTACACCTCAACTAGGTAAAAAGCTAAGTTGATGAAACTTTAAACTTAACCCATTAGCTTCCACAGGAACTCGAGCTTCACATTTATACATCTTAACTATTAAGGTTGAAGTGTACTTCTGTAATTGCTTCAGAGGTCATCAGTGTCATTCTAATGATTGAGACTAGACATTGCCCAAATTTGTTTAAGAGAACAAGGTGCTGCTGTAATCTTCATATACTAAAAATGCATATGCTCTCTCAAATCACATAAGTAAAGAGTTCAGAAAATAAAAGTTTGTAAAGAGCGAATAAGTTAGTTTTCCCCCTTAAAATGGTTCATCACAGAATAATCCCCCTTACCCAAAGTCAAGACTCGGCATAATCCTTTACAACTTTGTCGAAAATCTTGGAATCTCACACATAAAATATTACGACATTAGGCCAAGATAACCAAGCCTGAAAGTAGTAATTGAATAAAACAACCAACTGTTTTTCTTCTTTGGATAGAAAAGAGGGTTTATAGAGACTAGAGATAGACAAGTACAAGGAAAGAAAAAAAGATAACATATCATCCTACAAGAGAAAAGGGAAAAAGAAAAAGAAAAAAAACAGAACAATCAAGACAAGACGAGTTGATTAACTAAGTAAAACTAGACAATCTCTTTGCAAGCGCAATACTCAATGATTAAAGGTCGGAATTGTCATGCATCATGGGAGGAAAGGCCTTGTGTGTAACAGGGCACTTAATCTAAGGGCATGTTATATATGTAACTTCCAGATTCATACATCACCTAATAATGAGATTCAACCATGATCAAGTAGCAAAATAGAAACAAGAACTGGATAAACAAGTTCCACCTAACACTGTAGGAAAAACCCTAAGCAAAGCAGCGTCCTAATTTTTGACTGTCCAGAATCACAAACAATGTATAAAGAGAATAATTTGAGTTGCAAGAAGCAGAAAAAAGGAGCCTCACAATAGGAATAAGATAAATAATTTTATCCATCGATTATGTTGCACACTCCAGACAAAATTGAAAGTCATTGACCCTGTTCTACAATTTCTACCAAACGACTTAACACAAAACTATTGAATTCATTGCAGATTTTCATAACAACTGAATGATGAGAAATGATCACCTGATAAAGGTCTGCATATGATATCTTAGGATGTTTTGCCTTCACTTCCTCTGTAACATGAAAAAACAAGACAACTTTGAGAAAGACAATGACACCGACATTGTTACATTGTTTCAACCAACGAATATCATACTATTTTGCAACAAAAAGCTTCCTAGGAGAGATAAATAATCGGAAACTGGTATTGATTATTTATTTTTTTTTGACAATAATTCTTTTTTATTTATTTATTTATGATGGAATTGATTCTATTCTAATAAAAGGAAAATCCATGAAACTCTATAAATCAAAATCAAGCCTGCATGTCATGTTATTAATTTAACACTGAAATAACACTAAGTCCAAATATATGCACGTAGAAACCAATAAGTAATCGTTGAATTATAATTTAAGGAAATATAAGTAAGAGTGAATAACAAACCACAGAAATCAATAGCCTTCTTCAATCCATTGTTAGCATCGTGAGAAAACTCTTCCTCGTTGCGTATAGAAGCATTAGGTCCACCGGTCTTCGTTTTAGCATCGTAAGTGCCCGCATCGTGCCACCTGCATCGGATTAAGAAAATTATCAAACATGGAAATGAAATAATATAGTAGTAATAAAATTGCACCGCACGATCGAAGTGTTGACCGTGTAATTAACGAACAGAGTAAGAAATAGAAATCGTGAAAACAATGAAATCTGAGAATGAAGTGTAATTGGTTGATTGAAGAAAAGAAAAAAGAGAAGGAGAAGAAGTTACGCTAAGCGAAGCATGATAGGAGCGCAGTTTCTGTTGGCGATAAGTGCGCGGAGATCGCGACGAGCCTTGTCGATCTCTTTGAGGTATTCTGCATCTACAACCACCGGTAACGCCATTCTGAACAGAATAACTGTTTTGATTTGTTAGGCGGAGAAAACTAAAGAAGCCAGTTGCTGCACTGCGATTGTGTATGGAATGGAAATGGATAAGTGAAAGTGGGTTGGTTTGGTGGTTCCAATTACATATTCCCGTGCTTCGCATTACTCTCTTGCCACGTGGCGTTGTTTATGGGCTCACATGTTCCTCACAACAGACCCATTGACCCATCTTGCAATGTGGTGAAGGACTGTTCTACGACAGAAATCTAATAATTTTAATTTTGAATTAATAGGGGAATTATAATTTAAAATTATTATTAGATAAATATTAACAACTGTTCTCGCAAAATATATACAACAAGTCTAACATAGACTCTGTTTGTTACGGTTCTTTTAAAGAATAGTTAATTTTAAAAGTTTTTGTATGTTTATTACAATTTTTGTAAATAAAAAAATCTAAAAATAATTAAAAATTATTTAGAATAAATTCTTATAAAAATTATTTTAATAACCGATTATTTTTTAAAAATGTATAATTTTTATTATAAGGGAAAAATACAAACTAACTCGTAATTTTCTTTAGAGCATATGTGAATTCAACACGAGGTTTATTACATGGGATCTACTACCACGTCATTTTAGAGCAACTCATATGAATTCATTAAATAGACCCACTAACTATTATAAATTTATTATTATTAATAAATTAAATAAAAAAATTATAATAGTAAACTCACAAAAAATTAAAAATTATTCGAACGAACTTATTTGATAACAGTTAGAGATACTCTTAAATTCTCCAATTTTAAGGTGATATTTATGAATTGTACTCTCCTGATTTATTTCAACAAGGTAACAATTATACATTGTAATATTAATTTTTTATAATTAATTTTTTATAATTGAAAAATAATAACTAGATATAATAATAAATAATGGAAATAGAGTAAACAGGGTTTTTTTTTTACGAAGGTAAATAGTGCTGCAATGTTGGTAGTTTTTTTTTTTTT
>JBBPBS010001017.1:14547457-14558278 GCA_037974835.1 Cicer judaicum
TCTTTATAGACATTAAATTTTCAAAATTCAAACTATTTAATATTTTATGTTACTTTAATGATACATACAAAAAATTATTATAAAAAAAAAATATGTATAGTTATAAAATCTTACAGTCAATATATTATTTGTATTTAAAAAATATATTATACATTGAATTAAACTAAGTATCAAATAGTTCTTAAATTTTATAAAATTTATATCACAAAACATCAAAACTTTAGATTGTTGTTCTTCCAAATAAATAAAAAAATATTATATAATATTTATAAAATTTCACTATTTTAGCTATCTTAAAAACGTCGCCATCAAATAGATGTTCAATTTATTTATTTGTTCGTGTACAATAATTTTCTTAACCTTGTATTTTTTAGTGGAAATTTTAACCATGTATTTAGAATTTGTTTTATGTAGTGACATTTTTTTTTATGGGAATAGTGATGTAATTTTATTTGTGTAACAAAAAAAAAACTATGCTCAGATCAAAATGTTTATTTTAAACTTAGACTTCGGTGTATTTTAATAATAAAATTAATAATTGAATTTTGATTGTCATAAATAAATTGTATACATACTTTTAAATATATTTTATCATATGGACATATCATACATTCCCTTCATAAAAGTTTGTTTGCACAACTGAGAGTCTACATAAAGAAAACTTAAAGAAAAAGGGAAGACATCCCTACGGTTATCATCAAAGAGAATGAATAGATTAAGATCGGGAGTAGGTAGATCAACAATACTAACGTTCTTGTTGAGATTAAGGGTAACTAGTTATGGAAATTACTTGTTTTCGTTGACCAAAATATATTAACTATAATAAGAGAGTCCATTTTTATCAAAGTAGTCGAATTCAAATTACAAGCTACTTTAAGACCATGAATCAACCCCCAAAGTTCAGCTAACAAAGGGAAAGCTCGACAAAAATTGCAAAAGAAATCATTAATATAAACTTATCTTGGATCTCTAATAAGCTTTCCACAAGCAGCGAAACTTGTTGTGACGTGATAAGAACTGGGGTGTTCATAAAAAGCAAAAATTGAACCAAACTACCGAATCGAACTGGTTTTGAACTAAACTGGTTTAAGAACCGAACTGTTTTCGAACTGATTTTATAAAACTAGAACTGAACCGAATCGGTTTTCAATTCGAAAAAACCGAACTAAACCGGTTTTTAGTTAAAAATCGAACCAAATCAATTTTTATTTCAAAAAACTTGAACATAATTTGTTTTTTTAGATGTAATTAGAGATAATTATATAAATTTTGGCCTATATGAACAAAAAACTAACTTAAACCAGTTCGGTTCGGTTCAAAATAATAAACTAGTTCATCACTTTTATAAATCAGTTCGGTTCAATTTTTTAAACTGAAAACCAGTTCGGTTCAGTTTTCAAACGGTTCTAATTCAGAACTGAAATTTGTCCACCCCTAATAAGAATCATTAGTATTAAGCTGGAAATAATTAGTATCAAGAGGGTATCATTTAACATTTATCTCCCTCTATAAAGGGACGATGGAAATGATAATATGTTGATGAATGGAGAAAAATTGTCTATTAAAGGATTGCAAAAATTGCTAAGAATTAAGTGACATTCCTGAGAAAAATAATTGGTTCATAGCCATCCACAACACATTTACCATGATTCCAAACACTCAAAGTCAATGGCCTCTAATCAAGCCAACACCAGTTATCATAAGATTAAATCCAATTCATTGAGAAAACCTGAGGCTAAAATGAACTTTATTGTTCATCTTCCATAGTAATAAAGTTCTTCGAATGATTATTGCCACATCACAATATCTAAGAACATACATAATGATTTCTGAAGTTTGGAAACCTCAGCAAACATTTGTATCCAATATACTACAATGATTTCTTTCGACGACGTTAGTCAGAAGTTCTCTTTGCAGAAACTTCCAAAGGAAGGTACGAATTATGTGAGGTCCAATTCATTTTCACACCAAGTTGTAATTAAGGGACCTAGATGGAGTAGAGTTTTCTACTAATAGAGCTTGGTACGTAGATTTAATAGTGAGAAAATTGTTATTAGAAAATCTCCATATAGAAAAATCATCTTAACATGCAAGAGGAGGTTTAAGACTTGCAATTTTTTGTACAAATATTAGGAAGAGATTGATTGATCACATACCAATTCCATCCATTCTCAAACATAATCACTAACATGAAAGTTCACAACAAATAGAGTGATGACTATTGCATGATCGCATAATTCACAAACTCTCGATACCCAATCATCAAGGCAAAATATAGTAGAGTGATAATTTCTAATAATCCAAGAAATATCATTTTTCACTTGAGGTTAATATTTGGTAATTCCTCTCCAAATATGAAAAGATTTGGATCCACTCTGAATGTGGAGTCCAATCAAGTAACCACAATTATATTTTGATTGTAAGATATAAACCTAGAGGACATCTTGATTGACATCATATTCCACCTTAACTTCATCATATAGCTAGCCTTCACCATTGTCGGGTACGAAAACCAAGACCCCATATTCTTTCGGAGTGTAAATGGTAGATCAAGAAACTAGATGACATCTTACTATTTACACTAGAACCCCAAATAATTTTTTTACAAAGTCTCTCAACCTCATCACACACAGAAACAGGAATAACAGTAGATTGCATCATGTAGTTAGGAAGTAACGCTGAGCTAAAGTTATACGACTAGCTATAAACAAATGATTGGCTTTTCCACCCAGATAGTTTATTCTTAATTCTATCAAGAATGAAAGCATAAGAAGATTTTTCATTTCTACTGGTGATTATAGGGATACCAACATACTTCCCAAAGTCTTTAGTAGGATCAATATTCAAGATAGTAGTAATAAAATTTTACATGACTTGCCTAGTCTTCAGAAGAAAACCTTAGATTTGGAAGCAATAACTTATCGGCCAGAGTAGGAGCAAAAAGTATTAAGAATATCCTTAATCGTGTTTGCTTGATCAATTAAGGCCTCAACTATCAAGATAATATCATCAACAAACATCAAGTAGGAAATAAAAAAAAAAGTGTATTAAAATATGTGTTAAAGAATGTATTGTTAACATTAAAAAAAAACTTGTACTAACAAAAAAAAAATTATAAAACATTTTTATATAAAACCTCAGTAAAATAACTGCATAAAAACATAACTGCATAAATATCCCTCAGTATAATATAATTGAATATTTATATAAAACATTTTTACATTGTCAGTAATTAAATACCTATTTTGTTAAATAATTTCATTCAAATTCAAAAGCGGTTGACAAACCATTGTGTACGGAGGTTTATCCTAAGCATGGCAGCATTGATACCACTAGACAAATGCCAAAGAAAATATAAAGATTGTTTCTTGCTATGAGAGATATAAAAAGACTAAAAAATGTGATAGTAATGGGTAATATAATAGAGAAAAATGAAAAAGATAGAGTTTTAAAAGAAATTTAAATCAAGTAGAAGAGTTATTTTTCAGTTAAAAAAACATAATACTTTGTCCACAAGACCAAAACGTTGTTATAGGTTGTCTTTGATCATGTCATATAGTGTATATATCCAAATCAAACCATATATGTGCTTTTGCTGTTTCAACCTTTTTATGACAGGCATGTACATGATTGGCAAATAAAAGCAATCTAACTCACACAAATACAAGAAAGGCCCTTCTCACCGTTACACCGCATGGACTAAATTTTAAGATATGGTTATGGGGATTTTATCATCATGTTTGTTTAAGAAGTTCTCCACTGCAACTCTATCTGGATGCGACCATTCTTGGAGTCTATAAGATGGTACTTCTCATTGATTCTCTTGTTAGAAACAACGTCACCAAGATTGATGTTGATATAACCCAGTGATTCCTAATGCCGCCGGAAGGAGCAAGAGAGAAAAATGAAAATCAATCATATATCATTTTTTTTTACCAAATAAATACAATCATTTATCAACTAGCATAAAAGGGGAAAACAGAAAATAAAATTGCCGTATTTCTAGGGCAAAGCACTTCTGTTTCAAAGTCAGGCTAAGATTCAAGTGTTTAAATGAAGTTGCCATTTTTGTCTATTTTATAGCATAGAGGAACTTTTTAATGGTGGCAAACAACTCGACCTTTCGGTGAAATCTTCTCTCTTTATAATCTTCGATATTATTGTTAACTAATTTTGAACTTCTTATTGTTCATATAAATATTTGGAAAGACAAAATGAAGTTTGGTACAACATGGTTGACGTTTTTAAATATAAAGGACTAACATGACAAGAAAAATGGACTAACTTGACATGGAAAAAAAAAACTATTTGAAACTTTAAATTAAGATAAAAGACCACTGATATAGTTTTGCTTAACTTTTATTATTCCATAGTAGATAGTAGGAGTTCAAAATCATATATTAGTGACAGTGAGTAAAAAATAAAAATTACGACATAATATTAAAATAGGTTAAAACGTTTTTTGTGAAAAAACGTAATACATATTTACTTTCTAGAGAACAGTAGTGTTCATTTGAACCTAAGGAAGGAGAGTGTAATTCAAACTTCTCCTGAAAAGAGGAGTGTAATTCAAATTTCTACATTTTTAATTATTTGGATTTTGAATCATTAAATGTTGTGAATATTCCACTAGTACTTTAGTTCTGTTCAACAAATTCAGGTTCCCTAATCTAACTTTTACTTAGGTTTAACTTTCTAAAAGGCATAATCATGTTACTAATAAAGCATTACAAAATTCAGAACGGTAAAGTTGTTAAGAATTATGTACCTTTTGATGGAGCAGGTTTCGTGATGAAGTGCTAACGACCTCCACATGTAGTTTATCATTGGTGGGAGGCTCCTCTACTGTAAATTGAAACTCATCTTCCCATCTTGGATCTCTGTTCTTTTTTATGCGCTGTAGTAGTAACCAATGTATCATTAGCATTTCACAAAAAAAAAAACAGATCTCGATCTGAATGTAACTTACATTTATCACAACCATTCTAATCCATGTTTATCTTTGTTACATCCAAATTTTTTTTTCTAGTTTTTGACGTATTAATACACAAATAATAACCACGATTAAAGCTTTTTCCCACAAAGTCAGTTTAGCCGCATGAATCATCAAAACTAAGTTATTATGGTATCATGAATCATATCTAAACAAACCATTTAAAATTAAAATCCTTCTTAATGACTTGGCCTATAGTATTTCCAAGTCAAGCTCTAAATGGATGATTTGGATCCTCTCCTTCACATTACAAAGGGAGGGATGAGAGAGAATAAATAATTGAAGGCTAAAAAAGAGACAAAAGAAGAGAGATGGAGAGGATGGAGATGGTGATAGAAAGAGATGGAAAGAGAGGATCCATATCCATCTAACGTGAGATTCTACTATCTTTCCCAAAACTGTGCTACATTAATGCATTCATTCACAATCCTCTTTTGTCTTATCTATTCACTGATTCATGATATACTTAATTCTGCAACACTGAGCTTACTACTTCTTGTTAGACTACACATTTCATTCCATACAACATGCCAACTGTACAGCAGGCAAAACTTTTCCTTAAGCACGAGTAACATTTTTCTATCACAAATAAGACACTCCTTTATTTCATTCAACTCACTTGATTAAAGGCTTTCGGGGGATACTGTGCTCCGTAAAAGATTTGCCAGGTTTGAGTCTATACCCATAACTACCCTCTCTTAACTAGCATATATTAATGCCGCCTACAGTGATTAGTTAAGTGGAAAGAATTTTAGAAACTGTTGAGGCATATTAAAAAATTCCAGCTTGTTAAGAGGCTTTTCAATATATTATATAGGGAAAAGGTCAGGGAGCCTGATATTTTATTTATTCTTGAAGAAAAGAAATGTAGGTATTTCTCGGGATATTGTACCTTAGTCTTTTTCTCGTCTCCTCTGAAAATAAGACGTACGTGTGGATTGGTGTGGTACTTTCCTTCAACATCTTGAGCTTCATGGACTATAACTACAAGCACACCTCCACCAGCTGGAGTGCCTTCAGGAGCTTTTGGTATTGTCTGTGTCTCATCAAAGCCCTTACCCATCTCGTCTTCCTTGAGTGGTTTATAAGTCACTTCCACAACAATCTGTCCTCGCGATTTCTCATTTTGAATGTCATTGGGATCCAAAGTTTTCAAAAGATCCAGGGTAAAACTTTTAGGCTCGTTAGGGGGAACTTCTTTTATAGGAATCACATTCATACCCATCTTGTCATGCTTCCCAACCTTAGCAAAGACATAAAAACAACATTTAGTTCAGATATCAAAAGAATAAACCTAGCAGCTCATGAGGTTTACCTGTTCCCAGTCATAAACATTGAGCTGTAAAACCTGCGACTCTGGATCTTTGACTACCAAATTAAATTCTTCATTCCATTCAGGATTTAAGTTCTTGTGTTTCACAGTAGTCTTTTTTGATGGCATCTTATCGTCAGTAAGCTTTAGTTTCACATAAGGATCAGATGCACCAAGAAGATCTTTCTTCTTTAACTTCATGGCATGCAAAACCTTTACATGTAAAATTCCAACAGGCCTCCTCAAAGCTCTAAGATTCCAAAAAAAAATAACAAAAACAGAAATGAGTTAAAAGGTAAACATACCATTATATCATGAAGATTATTATTTTATAAAATGACGGAACATACTTTGCTGGATCTAATATTTGAACTTCCAGGGTTTTAGGCCATAGATACATGTTTGCAACTTGATTTTTGATAAGCTCCTGGAAACACACTTTAAATTAGTTTAATAGCCATAAATAATGAATAAAACTAATACTAGCTAAAGACAATGACAAAGACATGGATATATGTTATATGTTACGAAGGGCAATATTTTGTTTCTGAAAAGCCCACAAACCATTCAACCTCAGAACTCTAAATTTTTTATTTCATCATGTTTATGTTATTATTATACATGTCAATTCAATCAAGAATACATTGGTTATATTTCTTTGGCAATCAAACTTCTATCTGTCACACACATATAGAAACTCCAGTTGGATGCAAGAAATCATTTTATGCATGAAGTTTTGTGCATAAACATTGCATACATAAATCAAAGGTTTCCAGTGAAAATATTACATTTCAAAATAAGATCCACTTGAGCAAACAATGGTTCATTTTTAGGATGGGAGACTGTCTATAATGCAGGACAATTGCTACTCCCGCTTATAGTGCGGAAGATGAATTTAAGCAAATTTAGGCCTCAAATGTTAGAATCAGAGGGGGGATGAAACGCACAGATCAAAAGTTAAAGGTTGCATACCTGAACAATCCTGTAGACACCAGGAATAGACATAAGATCGGCCCCTACAAGCTTTAGCCCAAAGTCAACATGTGGCTGCACGTTAATGTACAACAAAAACAAAGAGATGGAGATTAAATATTTGTTGCATTACACACAAAATAATTACAAGTGCCAAGGTTTTCTCAAAGATTCAAAATTAAATCAAGTAGCAAATTACAAGTCCAGCATAATCAAAGTTATCATAAAAATAACTATAATAACTTCAGATACCATCTTCATAAGCATGGACTAAAGTATGCCTACAATCGCGAATCATTTAAATGATTACATATAAGTAAAAGCAACCCATCCCAAAAACAACAAAATTATATTTTAGGTTGTTAGACTATTAATAAGGAAGGAAATCAAAAGCTATTTGTATGTGATCCCGTTAGCTCAAAGATAGCTCATTGATCATTACTATAATATTCCTTCAATCTCCCAAAAGATTTCGGAAGTCAACTTTTAATTTCTTAATCACAAATGACTCTGATGAGTTTTTTAATGCAAACGTAACCTATGTCACTATGGGTATGCCGGTGAAATAAGGGACGTGATTTCCAGAAGATTAGCTGTCCTTAATTCCTAAGAATAATTACTAATCTAAAAGCTACATTCTCATAAATTTCAGGACCTTATGACTTATGAGAACAAAATAGCATTTCAAATATCCATGCAACAAAAGAAGACAGAAGTATTATATGAAAGAAGGGCATGTATGGTGTGTCTGTACATAGAGAGGTCAGAATGAAAAGGCCTATCCCAGCTCCTCCTTCCCATTAAGATTAAAATTTTCTATCATCCAGTAAGTGGTTTCTATCAACATTAATTTCAACTAGAAACTATTCTTTTGGTCTCGAGATATGCTCAAAACATGGATAAAGCTAACAACCACCATCAAAACACTATCCAAGTACTCTACTTAATTTGTCTTATACTACAAATTCAAGTGGGCAAGCAAAGTAAGTTTTTTTGTGTTGTGTTACGGATAACATGCTCAACAGTCACCAACCTTTTCCATGAGAGACACATAGATGTTGGCAAAGCAAGGAAAGCTTGGAACCAAAGGCTTCAAAGAAATGCGAGGCAAAAGAAAAACTTGCAAATCGACAACCTGAAAAACTACAAACCTTTCAGCATAAAAAAACCGGAAAAAAATCTATCATTTCTCTATTAACACACGCACACAACAAAGTTACCTGAACGGTTGCTTTCAACCCAAATGCCTTAACGGCAATAGTGATATTAGGATTTCCAGCCCATTTTATAGAAGGCTCCATAATCAACTCCTTCTCATCAGTCACATAAATTTTCATTCCTATGAATATGACAGGAAGTATTAAGAATATTCATACAATGTCACAAATAAGTTATCAAGACATAAATGAATTTTGTGTGTAAAAAATAAAAAGAAAAGTGCAATAAATCCTTTGTGAGCAGATATGAAGACATAAAAAAGAGTAATTTATAAGACTTTTAAAAATTGCTTCACTCTCACATGTAACAAAATAAGGTGCAAAAGAGGATCATATGGGGAAATACATCCTATAACACATGAAATTTCTTTGAATTAGTTTGGCCATGTCAAAAAAAGTACAACAATGATAAATTTTAGTTTCAAACCTCAATATTTAACAGGTGAATTTACAAAAAGTTATATCCATTCCTTTACAAACAATAAAAGACTCTGCGAAATATCAATTGGTAACTGCAAGGACAACAATATGCAAGGGTCCGGGTTTAAACCCGAGATTCCCCACTTCTCCACACTTGGTTCACGAGTCTAATTACTAGGCTATTTGACCCAAATAAAAAAGAGACTCTGAAATTAGCTATCAGTTATAAAAACATTGACAATATCCTAAGTATTTGTACAGACAATTAAAAAGTTCTTATCCAATAATGCATGTGTCAAGATCAACAAACCTTGAAAAGTTGGGGGTAGGGACCCCAAAGTGAGTGTTTGAAACTCAACAGAATCAATTTTATATTTTGGAATCTGCTCTTCAATTATGGGTTTAGCAATGTTCTTCGCCATCTTACAAATTGCCTAAATATGAAAATGAAAAGAAAAGGAAAAACATAATTCAAAAAAACAGAACTAGCAGAAGCAAAACAGCTACTAATTGAGAAGGGTTGTTAAAGCATATTAAAACAACATACCTTATCAAGATAAGGCCACATTAATTCTATAAACTTGTTAAGCCAATCAACCTAGAAAAAAAAAATCAAAGAGAAATAAAAGTTCAGCGGCTAAATCCTAAAACCCACAAATGGAAATGTAGCTTAGTTATTATATAGTACTAGTTAATTTAAATTTACCCGATCAAAGTCTGGATTTTTAATCCAGTTTGGAATCTCAGGAAGCATTCCTTCCAAAGTTTCAGTATCTTGATCCACCAGTGGCTTAATCTCAGGATCCTGTATAATCGATATAACACAGTTACAAAAACCATGAGTTAACAAAATAGAGGTTCGGTGTGATGTATGAAGAATCATTGATGCGGCACGCTACATACCTCAACATCGGTAGGTTGAAAATAGATGAAAAGAAAATAGCCAGCGATGAGACCAATGGAAATCCCAATTCCGAATCCGAAAAAACCAAAAATAGTACTGAAAAAACCCATCTCTGACTAAAATTGAATCTACAGTTGACTTGATTTACACGGGTTCTAGATCGGGATCTAATTTTTACTTCAGCATCGTTACTACTACTATGATGAAACGGTAGTGCAAAGAAACGAATTGAGTGTTTTTAATGTGTATGCATAAAAGATGAGGGGAGAGTGATTAGGAGGTACTGTTATAATCCTTAAATCTAGGGATTGGATGGGGTTGGGTGGGGCAGAGGAATGAATGAAGAAACGGCTGAAATTGAAGAGGGAAGCAAAATTCAACAGCGACTGACCGACGAAGAAAGCAAAGTATCTATGAGATTAATCAATTAAATGTTAATAATTATTTTTGTTTTATATCATTTTTATTCTAAATAAAATGTACACGTTGCCAGCGTTAGAAGTTGTCGGCACGGTATATGCCATATCAAATTACAACGCAAAATGTGTCTCAAACTAATATAAACTATTTTTATTTTGTAAACTAACCACAGAATCGTGCTATGCCATTGCCAATAGTGATAACTAGTTGATATTTTACCTATGTCTTAATTAAATTTTACATAAAAAAATTATTTTAGTTATTAATAACAAATATTTTTTATATTTATTAATGTGATTCATTTTCTTTTATATTTATTAATAATGATAAATATTTTATCATAAGTTTTTTTTATGACTAACAATCAATTTTTTTTGTATTAGGGAAAATATTTTGTTTATATTTATCAATAACAAATATATGTTTTGTATTTTTTTTTATTAGTGAAAAATATTTATACTATAATTTTTATATTTATTATTGATAATATTTATCTTGTGTAATTTTTTATATTTATCCTTAATAAATACTTTTTTAATAATTTTTGAAATTGGAAGAAAGAAAAAATAAAAGATCAACAAAT